>APFE030499343.1:39676-59366 GCA_000404065.3 Pinus taeda | reverse complement strand
TTCAAACCAAGCTTAAGCAAACATTTAAAAAAATATACACACCTTTTTTCACTTTGTAGGAGCTCAATATTGCCTCTGATGTATCTCTGTAATTTCAGATCATCTAGTTCTAAAATTGCGACCTGCGGTAGCCCTCTGTGTCCTCTTTCCAATGCCACCAGTCTGACCCCAATTGGATTCTCCAATGAAGAGTTATGCCAAATCTCCCACAGTGACCTGATTATATACTAAATTTCGTAGAGCGAACTTGTACAACGTTCCACGAGTCACTGTTTCGACCTATGGCTCTGAAAAATATATAGAAGAAACTACAATCCGTCCTCTTTCTCCACCTTTTTACGAAATTTCAATTCAATGCTTAGAGAAACAATTATGACGATTTTCCCCAGGTCACCTGTTTGGAATGTAATTCAGGAGTCTACAAAAAGACCAACTTCCTCAAATCATATCTCTGCAATTATAGCGCAAAATGATCTAAAATTCGGACTCAAGATTTAGCGCGATGTCTTCTTAAATGGGATTTTTTTTCAACTTCTGAAACGTCGCTGAAAAAAGTTATATCGAAAATGCTACAATGACCTGTTTGGAGCAGCGAAACCCTAGAATCCAAAGCTCTGATACCAAATGTTATGAAACCAGTCAAGAAAAGATAGAAAAGATAGATCAACGCCTTAGAATTCAGCCTCTTCGAGGGGCAACCTCCTTTACATTACATAAATGAACAATTCTTCGATGATACAAATGAAAAGACCTCCTTTCTATATATAGGAGTCTAAGGGGTCATAACATAATCAGAGCCTACATAACAATAATAATGTAAGGGCACAATAATAACAATAGTGGGCTTCTATGGGGCACAATAGTAATAATATGGGCACAATAGGGGCACAACAATATTAATAAGGGGTACAACTACAATAGTAATGGGGTAATCACTAGTATTATGGGGACCCAACATCATCCAACGCCTTAAATTATGATTATATTCACTTACAACTTTTCTAGAGAACTCTTACTAGTACGAAAAATAAGTGGTATGTTGAATTGCTATGAGCTTCCTTTAACAATTTCAATTCCTTAGCAACTACATTCCTCACCCATTTCAATTGCCTATTCAATATGAAATTGGAACCGATCTTTTGACCTCATTGAAACAATCTAATTCCACTCACATTTTTTGATCATATTTATGAGTGGCAACACCAGCGTCATTTGGTCAAAACCTTCATTCCCGATCAGTTATTGGCTAAATGGTTTATCAAATATTTTCTACCATCCATAATTGAAAACATTTCTAAAGGCGAAGTTGTTATCAAATTTCAAGTCATTACTCGTGCCCAATACCTTGATCTCATTTATACTCAATCCGAAACGCTCTATGAAAAAGTACCCAATGCTCTGAGACCTCAACACATTGTTCCATCACCTCCCACTAAAGAATCACATATTGTTGATGGTGTGATTGGTTATGTTTGCCAACAAATAGTGAGTAAACTATCTCATTCATCATATGTTGTGGCTACTCAAAACCCGACCTCTACTACTCCCGCGACTACTTCCAAGATTAATGTCGTTCAATCTATGAAAGAAAAATCTCAACAACCTGGAAGTAAGGAGAAAGGAAAATGAAAAAAGAAGAAAGATAATTCTTCATAGGAAAAACAAATTAATTAGTATCATGAATAAAAATGGAAGCCTCGTTATCCTTTCCTTATATGTAATGAGGAGATTTTTACTCGATATTGTGCACATAGGGCGGAAGTTAATCAATTCATAAAGTCATCATCTAATGCATCTATTGTGTTAACAGATCCATTTCCCAACCAGGAGACAAATCTGGTTGCACGAGATCCATCTTCCTCTTCCCAGGTTATGATATTATCTTCTACCAAACAAAAAACTGAAATTATGGTGGCTACCCAAAATAAACACTATGGTCACCTAAATCCTTTGACGAGTAAGGCTACTAATCAACCTACTAGTTCCACCTCATCATCTACCTTGGATCCTTCTCCAAATGTGGTACCGACTGAATTGACCATTAAACCTCCCAAAGATTTTATTCAAAAATCAACATTCAATCCTTATGTGAGAGTTGCACAACAATATAATATAGTTGAGGACTTGGCTTAAGCTCCACTTGTTATGTCAACTCTCAAGTTTTTGCAGAATTGTCCTGCCCAAAAGAGGTATTTAATTGCTACAATTAGATGCATAGATCCTTCAAATTCAGGTCTTGTGGCCTTGAATCATGAGAATCATACCCCTAAACCTCCACCATGACTTGCATTTATGATCCAAGTTGTTGTTCAAAGTAAGACTATCCATCGAACAATTATGGATGAACGGTGCTTCAACTTGTATCGTGTCACTTTCTTATTGGAAGGATATTGATTCTCCTAAACTTAACCAATCACCGACCACTCTTAAATCTTTTGATGGAATGGGTTTAAAACCTTATCAAATTTTAAATACATTGCAAGTAGAATTAGCTGGCAAAATGGTTTTAGTAGAAGTTGGTGTTATAAATAGACCGTTGGATTATAACCTTTACTGGGACGCACATGGAATTATGCCATGGTAGCTAGTGATTCAACTTATTTTAGGATGATAACTTTAACTCACTAGGGGGGAATCATGGCCATTGATAAACTCACCTTCTTTTACAATAATTCTCAAACTACTGGAAGAATCCCTCTTGTGGGCGAGTCCCCATAGTATTGTCAACATGTCAGAGTAGGATTGCTTAAGGATTCCTATTTGATGGGAAATTTTCACTTCCTCCCCCTGACATTCTAAATTTGGTTTCCTTCATCAATATGATATCTTCTTTTACTATTCCATTTGATCCCTGGATAGTCCCAAATATTTCTAATATTGATACATTTGGTGACCGCATGTCGCTCAATCCTTTTGAGCTTGAATATGAAGCTATTTATTCGGCTTGTTTGGCATATTTTGATATCCCCTCCTCAATAGATTGGTTCTATCATTCACAATATTATGGTTCATCTTATAATCCTTTCTCTGGTACATTCTCTACTAAAGAAAACATCATGGAAACTATGATGTCAAATGATGCACCGTGGGATGATAATCATCATCATTCCTCACCTGAAAAATTTTAGAATGATCTTGGAGATATTTATTCACCCAATATTTGTGAGAAAAATGTAGATTCTCTATCCATTCATAACATTGATTCTAATAAAAAATTATCGAATATTGAAGAGATCGTTCCTCTTGATATTTTGATTAAACCCAGAGTTGTTGAAAATGTCCATATTGGTGCATCTTATTATCCTGACGAGGTCAAGACCTATACACCATTTTTTTCAAGAATTATGAGATGTTTTCGCTTGGACATATTAGGAGATGTCAGGTATTAATCCAAATATCATATTGAATGAGATCAAAACGTATCCAGATGCTAATCCAGTTCAACAACGCTTGCGTCTAGTGCACCCTAAGAAAGTTGTTGTAGTTAAAGCAGAGGTTGAAAAATTTCTGAGTGCTATTTTTATTTACCAAGTTCCTCTCATTGATTGGGTCTCAAACATAGTCCCTATGATGAATAAGTAAGGCACAATTTGAGTATGTGTCGATTATTAGAATATCAATCATGCTTGTCCTAAACACAACTACCCAACCCTGTTTATCGACCAAATTGTTAATGACTGTGATGGAAGAAATTTGTTTTTCGTTTATGGATGGGTTTTCCGTCTACAACCAAATCAACATACTCCCATCAAACCAACATAAAACTTCATTTATTTTTCCATGGGGCATGTTTTCCCATCATAAGATCCCTTTTAGTTTGAAGAATGTTGGTGCAACTTTCTAGAGAGCTATGAATTATGCTTTCCACGATATCAAGAACATTATACAACCCTATTTGGATGATTTACCTTCCCACTCCAAACATCGTAAGGATCATCTGATGCATCTCCAGGCTATTTTATTGTTGTTGACATTATAATATTAGGTTAAATCTGCAAAAGTGTGTGTTTTGTGTCCAATCTGATAGACTTCTCAACTTCGTTGTGTTGAAGCAAGGAATCTATATTAATCCACTTAAAGTACAGGTGATCCTCGATTTTCCAGCACCTTCCTTACTTGTTCAGTTACATCTCATCAAAGGGAAGGCTAGATTTCTATGGAGATTTATCCTAAATTATGCAAAAATGACCAAATGATTTACTCAACTATTGAAGAAAGGGGTTCCCTTCCATTAGGATGATAACACCCAAAAATTATTTTATTCTTTGAAAGATGTTCTGGTTCGAGCATAGTTGTTGTATACCCTCAATTATCAATATGATTATATCTTGTATCTCACTCCTACTGCTACTACCATTTCTATGGTATTCGTACAAGAATAAGACTTAGCGGATGAAAATCTAATCTATTATTTGAGTTGAAATTTAAACAATATTGAAATAAAATATACTCATGTTGAAAAGTTAGCTTTGTCAGTTGTCCAAGTTGTATAGAGGTTTCACCACTACATTCTTCTTTGGAAGACTATGGTAGTTTCTGATTGCAACCCAATGACATGCGACCTTCCCTCATCGGAAATTGAGTCTATATCTATTGATTCTATTCCTAATGAGTCATTGTTTATGATTGATTCATTTGATCCTTGGTATGGAGATATCATCATCTATCTCCAGACCCACACTTTCTAGCCTAACACCCATGACTTTGATTAGCGATATACTCAATACTAGGCTAAAAATTACATTATAATTGGTGACACTTTACTGCTATGGTGTTTATACCATATTTAGGCAGTGCCTCACTCATGAAGAGGTCGAGAAATATTTAAATGAATGTCACATTGGAGTATGTGGCGATCATATGTTTGGTTATGCCATTGCCAAGAAGATTTTCCGTGCTGGTAAATTTTGGCCTACCATGTTTTGAGATTGCATCATTGTGGTCCAAAAGTGTCACGCTTGCCAAAAACCCGTGCCCCACGTTCTCTTATACGTCATGTTATCATCGTTAGACCCTTTGTTAAATGGGGCATTGAATTTATGACATGTAACCATCACTCGGTCGGGGGGCATGGAAACATCATTGTGGCAGTAGATTGTTTTACCAAATGGGCCAAAGCATTGCCTACATATAACAACACCAATGAAACAATTTCTTTCTTTCTTTTTAATCATGTCATTGTTAGATTTCGTGTGCCATAAGCTATTTTTATAGACCATGCAAAACATTTTAGAAATCACATGATGTTTGAACTTACTGCTAAGTTGGGCTTTCAAAATGACATATAAACTCCCTATTACCCACAGGATAATGGGTAAGTGGAATTTATTAACAAAGTATTGAAAACAATGTTGCAACACATGATAAGGATTCACAAAAATGAAATAACACTTCATTATTTTTTCAGCTTTGTGGGCATACCAAATATTTTTGCGGACTACAGATGGATTCACACCCTTTCAGTTGGTTTATGGTCTAGAGGAAATCATTCCCATCGAATACGAGATTCCATATGTGAAGCTTGTCGTCGAAATTCTGCCCGCTACTTTCGTAGAAGAAGAACTTTTCTTGCATCTAGCATGCTTAGATGGAACCTAGTGTAATGTCGCAGTGGCCAATGAGGCCCACAAGAAACGTGTTAAATCAAAATATGACAAGAATTGTAAACTCCGTGCCTTCTCGGAAGGTGAGCTAGTCCTTTTTTATGATAAGGAAGTCGATAAGTTAGTGGTTGGGAAGCTCGAGATTATGTGTCTAGGCATGTATATAGTTAAACTTGTTGTTGTGAAAGGGACTTACAAGCTCATTGATTTTGATGGAATCTCTTTGGCACAACCCAGAAATGTCTTGTACCTCAAAAGATACTATGCCTAGATTATCTTTGCATAGTCATTGTGCGCATACTATATAGGTGTGTTAATGTGTTTGTAGTGTGTTTCCTTCAAATTTTCCTACCGTCTCTATTAATCTTGGATTACATTTTATTTTTAGATGTCAGCGTTTCTTCAACCATATCTTAGTTATGCTAATAGCGTTAGTCGTAGTACTCAGAATATTTCTTCTACAACAAGGGATATTTATGATCCAAATTGCGAATTAGTGAGTTCATAAGGGATTTGTATCAATGTTCAACCAATAACATTGTCGAGTATAGTGCAGTGACACTATTTCACATGGCATTCACCATTTGATGGTCATAATTGATTCACAACTCGTAGTACTACATCTGAACAACGTCTATTCAATACGAAGTCCAACTATGCTTCACATTTTTTTAAGGGTTTTCCTTTAGGAACAACATTTTGATCACATTCAATATCAACATATTCCTATAAGTCTAAACACATTAACTGATGCATTAGTCAATTATGTTTTAGACAAACATTTGCAACACATGTAAAAAATTCAATTGACATCACACATTGAACAAGAAATAGAGTAAATAAGAAACATCAATAGACAATTGTATATAGAGAGTTTTGTTTTACATATGGCCTATACTATCCAAAAAATATGTAGAAAAAATATGGCTCTATGGCCTCCTAGTAGACTAGTCTTGATGATGATTGCAATAACAGATGACCGCAGAAACCTTACACAACAGCTGAGTGACGCACTCTGGTAATCCACTAGTGTATCATTGTAAATGCATGAGGATCTCATTGAACCTTGTCTCTAACACACTATGGGTCAAACCCTCGACATGGCGCTCAAATTTAGAAAGAGTCTCGACTATGTTGAGATCCTACATCTCCTCCTCTGCCCCTGTAGCAACTGCATCTCCTACTGATCCAAGTTGTGGCTATCGTTGTCACTGAAGATATGGAAAATGTACTGGTCATATTGGTCTGATATCTGCATGTCTCTGATACTTAAAAAACACCACATTTTTTTTTTTTGTAAAATCCCAAAAAATAAATAAATCAAAATGACATTGTTTTATCTATATCACCCCATTCCTTGTCTTCAAATAAAATGAGCTTTAGGTCTCCTTGGAAGTCAACTCCAACATAGGGATAGTCCTCGATCATAATGAATTGAACTCACATCCATCAAAAGAAAGTAGGTGTGAAACTCATGGAAGATGCACCTGCATAACGAGACATAAGATCTACCCATTGCCTCATCCGTGGAAATATAGGACCTAGAAGTTCAAGCTCAATGCATTGAGGTCGAAGTAGTGGAATATTCTCTAGAGAAAATGATATCAGAATGGAGCCATATCAAAATTTCTTTAGTTGCTTATCCTTTTCCCTATTGAGTTGTTCCTTCAAATTTTCCAACACTCCCTCACTCCAATTAAACATGGTAGGTTCTATGCATTCCAATGCATATTTCATATAGGACTTGGTATCCAAGTGCAAAGTGGCACTGCCAGCTAACCGAGCCATGATGAAAAGGATCGTCCTGAGAGGTAGTTGGATCACATCCTTAATCTATATCTTCCCATCCTTTGTTGGCTGAGAACGAGGTATATAGTGAGAAGTTATATAATCCTTGACAGTTTCACCACCTCTTCTCATCCCAAACAATGAGATAGGAGCTTCTCTCTACTATAATATTGTCAAAACATATATTTCCTCAACATCTATCCTCAAAATGTGTGCTTCAATCTTGAAGCATTGTCCTTGAATATCCCATTCCCTGACTAAATATTCCAATAACTCCAGCAAATCTCTCATTCCTTAAGGCTTGTATTGTTGTTGGGTCATTAGAAGCATCTAAATCTTGGGACTCATGTTCTCTTTCTCTCCAAATTAGAACCATTTTTTCTTTGGTAAATAGCTGCAACACCATGGGAAAAATATTTGTAGTGAATATTATGCAAAAATTTGAGAGAAATTCTTGTGAAAATCATAAGTCCCTTTTTTGAGTTTCACCTAGCATACCTAATTTTAAGAGGCCACAGTGCCCCATCCCATTGTCCCTTCCTGGGAGGGTGCACTGAGGTGCTCTTCCCAGTATTAACTAGGAAATCCTAGTGCACCTTTCAATATAGAAAGGATGCGTTGGACCTAGGGTGCAAATCTAAGACCCAAAATCACTGCAAACTTACAAAAATTTGCATGAAACAAAAAATGGAAACCATGAAAGGAAAGAGAAAGGACATATGTCCTACCTGGAACTGACAAAACTCTAAATGGTCCACTGGATTGGCTGCAATCACTTGCTGAAAATTAAGGGTAAAAAGTACTCAGAGCTCACTCATAAAAGGTAAAAATGAAAATGGTAAAAATGAATTTACTTTTTGCCTATTTATGGTCAATTTCATTATTATTTTATTATATTTTTATTATTTTGACCTAATTTTACCATATGGCATATATTTTTAATATTTTGGTGATGTTTTGAACATGTTTAAAGCTAATTGAAGGGTCTGATGACAATTTTAAGTTCAATATAGGTCATTTTGATGAAATATAATACTTTTATCACTTTTTTGGGCTCTGTAAACTCACGAAAAAGGAACCCCCCAGAGTCCTCTTTCAACTCTTTTCAGACTCCCTAAACATTAAAAGATTTTCGAGCACTTGTATTTTCAAACTCATTAAAGTAAATGAAAATATGTTTACTCAATATAAATTTAACTTTTTTTCAGATTGGGATAGACTATTTATGAAAAAGGAATACTTTAGTCAAACAAGACTAAAAGGTTCTCCCAAGTATTGTATTCTTCCTTTTAAAACTCAAGAGACTAAATTTACGAAAAGGAATCTTTGGAGTTTTCTTTTTTGCCTCTTTTTCAAAATCTCCAAACATGAAAAAGAAGTCGATTTGCACCTTCGCTAGACTTATAAAAATATCAAACAACGTTGGACTCATTGAGCATGATGAGACCAAACCACTCCTTCTCAAGGTTCATTAAATTGGGAAATTGGGAAAATAGGGTACTTAACCTATTAATGGTAGTGAGTCACTCTTGAACATGACACGCTTTCGCTTCCTCTCCCTCATTGTTGGGTTGGTAAAAATTCTTGCCTCTTTGGTTAATCACGCCATATTAAAAGCCTTCATAATCGGTTTTGGGTCAATGCTTCCAACTCCATAAAGTGTCACCAATATGTTCAAGAGAATTCCTTTAGTTGATATCTTCTACGATATTCTTAAGCCTTAATTCATGTCTTCCACTCTTGAACCAACTCTTCATCAACATAATTTTGTCTCAAATCTTGATACCCATTTCATGTCATTGATGGGGGATACATCAAGGCCCTTCTGCGATGGGTCACTTCCTTTTGACATCAGCTCATTATTCAAGAAGTTGAATTAGAAACTCCATTTGGTACCTTGGAGCTTACATACATCAATGACAAGTTTCCTCGCTTTCGACGATAAGTCCTCATTATTCTCCTTCGACCAAAAGACTCTGTGTGGTGTTCAACTTCAACTCGTCCATTCACACCACATAGATTGTACTATTGTACCTTGAGATCCATTATCATTATCGATGGTTTGTATCGTGTCTATTAATGACTTACATAATTGGACAATAATTAGATGGTGTCTACCATGTTCGACTTCAACTCATTTATTCGCATAGTTAGTCTCGTACTATCAAGTGACAAGGTAGAAGACCTTGGATCTAGTTCTATCCATCCAGGTTGTGATTTCAGGATTCATACAATATTATGAAGTATGATGGCTATGATCATTCAGATAGTCATCTAAGCATGGGTCCACACTATGTCATTAGTGGATGAGACTTCTTGATCATTGTACATGTAATATTGGCTTATATGTTGAGCATGGGTATTCCTACCTCAATAATGATATCAAGATGATAATATGTATTGTAATGGGTGATGATCTCGACCTATTTGTTCTTAATATGGACTTGTCATAAGGTAAAGCACTTCATTCCTCAACCATTTCTTATTAATTTGTACTTTAGCGGGCAATCTGTTACAAGTCATTTTGTCACATTAGCCCAAATGGCTTGAAAACTAGATAAGTCAACATCATTGAACACTTTTACATAATCCATTTGTAGAGCCCTAAGCATCATCTCTCCAAAAGTTTGAGTTTTGGGATAAATCAACTCAAAAACCATTTTTTTAGCCCCAAATCACTCTACATGCCTGTCCACATGCATTGGGTGAAAGTTGCATAACTGAATATCAACACTAATCATCACAGGTGTCTCTACTCTGCAGGTTCGTTGATTATAGAATTGCAAGAAAATTAAAAAATATTTTCAAATATTTTTCTTCTAGAAGTTTCTAAGGTGGTTTTAACCATTTACCTGGATAAATATCTTGAATTCCTATCTTATTATACTCTACCAAGATAAGACCACATTCACATGTCCATGAGGGACCTTTTCCTATAGGGTCCTTCCATTCGGTTTGTGTAATGCCCCTGCTACTTTTCAGAGGGAAGTTTTGGGTATCTTTGCTAACCTTGTGCATGACTCTATTGAGATATACATGGATGATTTCACCCCTTATGCGAGTGATTTTTCAGAAGATCTTTCTAATCTATGCAAAGTCTTAAGGAAATGTATTGAGATGAATCTTTCATTGAGTCCCGAGAAATGTTAGTTTGTTATGAATGAATGGATTGTCCTAGGCCATTTCATATCCAAGGAGGGGATCCAGGTCGACCCCAACAAAGTTTTCATCATTAAAAGGGTATGTTATAGGCCATTTTGTCACATCATCCCAAAAGGCCTAAAAACCGGATCAATCAACATCCTTGAACAATTTTTCATAATCCCTTTGCAAATCCCTAAGAATCATCTCTCTAAAAGGTCTGAGTTTCTGGATCAATCAACTCAAAACCATGTTTTTAGCTCTAGTGCACTTGGCATGCCTATTCACCTATGTTGGGTGCAAGTTACATAACTGAGTATCAGCGCAGGTTTATCTACTTTACAAGTGTGTTGATTCTAGAATTTCAGGAAAATTAAAAAATATTTTTGAATCTTCTCCTTCTAGAAGCTTCTAAGGTGGTTTTAACCATTTACCATTGATAGAGATCTAAAATTCCTATCTTATCCTGCTCTAGCGATCTTATCTCTTATCCCTTGAGATTATCCTTCGTCATAAGTGGATCTCAAGCCTCAGTTGGTAAATCCTAAACTACCATGTTTACCCTTTAAATTTACTGCCTCCCATGGAGTCTGGGTTGGCTTTTGGATATTTCTAATGTCTTCATGTTGGTGCTTGGACCTTAAGGAATCATATTCCATTTGCATTAGGGTTGAGTGTGAAGGTTTGCTTTGCGACACAGATGGAAAATACAATTGGGGAGACATCTACAAATTTATCTTCTATATATGGTTGTAACTCTCTCATTTATTTATTAATACAAAAATCACTTTGTTTTCCTATACTTGTGTCATGTTTATGCTTATGTATTTCAATGCTATGTTGAATCATTGAATAGAGATATGGGATTATGCTATGTGGATATTGTAGTTTCTTTTCTTGTTTTAGTCATTGTTGCAAGTTCCATTTATAGCACATGGAGCTAGGATTGGAGCTAACAAGCGAAGAGAAGAGGAGGACTTACTACATATTCCAGGCATGTATCTTTTCTATATTCTAATATATCTAAGGAAAACCTAGATCTTTTTATCCTCCATTGTTCTAGATTAGACCAATAGGTCTAGGGAATTCATTTTTTTCTGTAGAAGTGAATTTTCCATATAATAGGATCCCTACCCCTAAAAAATAAAGGGATCTCAAAAGATTCCTTAGATTGGCTGGATATCATAGAAGATTCATCAAGGACTTTAGTAATTTGGCCTCAACCCTATTTTTGTTGTTGGCTAAAGCTTCAGAGTTTTCTGGACAGACAAGTTCCAAGAGGCATTTGAAAAACCAAAATAAAAGTTGACCACTGCACTAATCCTTAAAGGCTCCAATTGGTAAATGCCTTTCCACATTCACACAGATGCATCAAATAAAGTTGCAGGAGCAGCCTTAGAACAAGTGTAAGATAAGTTTCCCTATGCTATATACTTCATCAATAAGAATCTTTCTAAATTTGAACTCAACTATACAGTCACTAAAAAAGAAATCCTAGTTGTGGTGCATTCATTGAATAACTTTACACACTATATCACTGGATATCAAGTCTTCGTTCATATTGATCATGCAACCATTAAATATTTAGTGAACACAACTTATGTCAATGCTAGAATCATTGAAAGGTTTTTATTATTGCAACAATTTGATCTAACTATCGCTGACAAACTAGGGAATGACAATGTGGTTGCAGATTTTTGTCAAGACTAACCTTGCCTACAGGAAATGAGGAGATGGTATATGATCAACTTCCAGATGATCACCTCTTTTCCATCTTAGTGCTTTCCCCTTGGTTTTATGATATAGAAATTTACTTGGTTGCTGGGAGGTTCCATCCTAATCTATCCTCCAAGGAGGAGAGAAAGATTGTTAGGAAGAGTGATCCCTTCACTTTGATTGGGGGAAATATCTTCAAGTTGGGGCCAAATCAGATTCTAAGAATATGTGTAAGAGAGGAATAGGTCTTTGAAATCCTATAAACATGCCATAATGGACCGTGTGGGGGACATTTTTCTGCTAAGAGGACAACCTTAAAAGTTCTACAAGTTGGCTACTACTAGCCTACTCTACATAAAGATGCAAAGAGGTGCACTACTAGATGTGATGAGTGCCAAAGGATGGGAAAGACTACACTCAAGGATGAGATTCCCTTGAAACCTCAAGTGACTCTGGGGCCATTTGAAAAGTGGGGCATGGTTTTCATTGGCCCATTGATCCTCCATTCGAGAAAAAGAGGTATATCATTGTGCACACAGAATAATTGACCAAGGGGGTTGAAGTAAAGGAAGTAAAGGAAAAAATTAAGCAGAAAGTGACTAAATTTCTAAGGGAAAACATCTTCTACAAGTTTGGTTTTTAGAGGGAATTGGTCATTGATCAAGGGGCATGACTCACCTCAAATTTGATTGAATACATCATGGAGAAACATAGGAAATCCATTGTCTATCACCCTTAGGAAAATGGGCAAGTGGAGGTCATAAATAGAGCCTTGGAGAAAATTTTTACTAAGGTTGTTAGCAAAAGTAGAAGGGATTGGGTAGACCAACTTGTAGAGACCACTTGGGCTTATAATACCAGATGGAAGACTACCACTGGATTCACCCAATTCAAGCTGGTTTATGGAAATAAAACCTTGGTGTTCATTGAATTTTAGTACAATACCTTGAGGATGGAAGCATGGTTGGATTTAGACCTCGCTGCAACACAACAAGAAAGGCTACTCCAACTCAATGGTTTGGATTAGTTCATATTGCAGGCTCTCATGCACACCGTGGTAGTACAACTACATAGGAATATTTGACATGATAAAAACATTAGGGAGAGAGCCTTACAAGAGGGTGATTGAGCCCTTCTATATGATTCAAGGTTCAAGGATTTCAAAGGGAAATAGATAACAAGTTGTTTGGGCCCCTATTTAGTGGAAAAATGTCATGAGAATGGATTTGTCCAAGTAAGAACAATTGATGAGGAATGAATTCCATTGCTTGTTAATGGTTATAGATAAAAGTTTAATTGTTCAATAAGTAAGGAGATGAATGTAATTGGGGGCCTCAAAACCCTTAGTTCATCTAGCCTTTGATCAGAAAAATAAGGCAAAGGAAAAAAAAGGAAAAAATAAAAAATAAAAGGCCTAGGTGAAAACCTCCATGAGGCACCTAAGGCCAACTCTAGGGTTGAAAACCTCCATGAAGTAGCCCAAGAGTAGAAAAGAGAAATAAATAAAAATATCCCTAGGTGAAAACCTCCTTTGAGGCACCTAAGGTAGGCCTATAGATTAAAAACCTCTTTAGAGGCAGCCTGCAGGTCTTAGAAAAACAAAACAAAAAAAAAGAGAAAAAAGAGAGAAAAAAAAAAGAGGAAGGAGAAAACACTACCTACATAAAGGATCCCTTACACTAGTTCTGCTAACAAGTTTTTTTGTAAGGTTCCAATCATGGTCAAAGAAAAACAAACAAAGGAAGCATGGGGTCCACATCCCACTTTTCCACCTCCCAAGCTAGCCTCCTGGATGTCCTTCATCACTCCATCCATATCCCTACATTCCTCCATCAATAGACAACCCATCTCACTTAATTTTGCCTCAACCTTGCAGTGCTACAAGATTTTCCTGAATTGCTACAGGATTAACCAGAATTGCTACAAGATTGAGATAAACATGAGAAAAAGGGTCACATCTCATGTTTTGCTTGGGGGAATGAAAGGACATGTTCACGACACCTCCATCGTCTTTCATCCACATCATTTAACTATTTTTCCATTCAAAAATTCACCTATTATCATAAGAAAAATCCATTTCCATCACTTTTCACAATTTTCACCATCATTAGAGTTTTCAATCACTATCAATAGGCTTACCACAAATTACCTGAGCTTATGATTGTATTTCATGAAGAAAGTTGTGATTTTTGAAGGATCTATGTGATTGTTACAAGAAAGGATCGATTCCTATAGGAGCCTGCCCTAACCCTATAGAACCATAATCGAAGACACCTGACAACTCCAAAATGAAACCTTGGCCATATTAAAGCATCGAGGGACCATCCTTGATATTTTTGGAAGCCACACTACTCTTTAGGAGCAACTACAGATTCACTGATCACCTCCAACAATGACAAATCGATCCTTGAAGAACCTACATCATAAGATTTCACTCATTCAGGCACCTATCAGAGCATATATATATATATTATATATATATATAGTATATAATATATATATAATATATAATATATATATATATATATATATATATATATATAATATTGTGCATAGAAGGACCAATTCATGAAAAAATAACATGAAAAAGAACACCTCCAGAATCCAGTAGACCAATAACTGAAGTAGCATGCAAGCATCAACAACAGTGTGACATCACTTGGTAGGCTTAGGTATGACACTCCTTGCCTCTTCCTTTAAGCACATAATAGTTCAAAAGCATTTTTAATTGATGAGGTGGCCAGTGAACTTGGCCACCCATATATAGTTAAAGAGTAGTTAACTCACCTTCCATGCAACGTGGAAAAGTCAAACCAAGGGGGATGATAATTAGGAAGAGTAGGGGCCAACGGTTCAAAAAATGAAATGTGTGTATGGTAGGTATGGGTCAGCGCATTGAGCCCACTACCACAAGAGGAAATAAAAAGGACATACCCAATTCCATTTGTACCGAGAATCTCATTCGCAAAATGGTTGGAGAGGCCCACTAAGACATTGAGTGTTGAGCTACATATGACTAGGGGTCCCCTAGGGTTCTACAGAGAAGCTATAGGGTGTTATAGACATATTTGGGCACTGCAACCCCAATCACATATGTTGATAAACCAAGGGCTCTTAAACACCTAAAATTGTTGTTTCACACCCTAAAGGATCATGGTCAACTGATTACATCATTTCCCAGAAGTTCCACCTGAAAAACTACTCAGAATTGGCCAAAACTGAACCATACAGACTGCTCCATGCTTAGGGTGCGATGCATACTGGCTGCTACACTAGCCAGGTGTGATGCATACTGAAAGGGCCTTTTGTGGGGTGCGATGGGTGAGAGTAGACAAAAGGCAGAGATAATTTGCTAAGTGGAAACCCAAAGAATCTTCTAGAAACTTCTCATATGACACTTGCCTCTTTGAATTCACCCAGGGATGAGTAAGAGATCATGAAATCTCCAAGGAGAATAAAGAACTACCAGTGAAATGACACTAATCAAAAACCCGAAAGCTGACTCACCCCTCTGCAAATATCTATATATGGATCCCTCATCTGAGAGATCTAAGGGCTGAAATTTTGTAATTTGTAAGGAAGTGTTGTTGGTTTCTCTTTCAGACATTGTATTGTTGGGTGATCTTGCTTTTCATGAGGTGAAGAGGGCTTTCATGCTAGGAGGATGATGTTGGATCAGACAACTGGGTTGTAATCCTCTCTTCTACTATCAATAAAGTTATTTTAGTTTTCCTCCATATAATTGTGTATTTGTGAATCTTACTATTTGTGAATGCAATTGTATGGTTAATGTATTTATGATTCTGCATTGTTTATGGTATTATAGATCTCTATGCTTTGATGGTGTTTTGTTGCTTTGCCTCTACAGGTGTTCTCTAAATTGGGACAAGTAAGAAAGGAGTGGAAAGCTCTATCAATGGAGAGAGGAAACAAGCAAGGAGCCAAGCGAAAGATTCAGGTTGGTGCTCTTTGCTTCTCTCTTATGTATCATACATAAAGGAAATCACAAGTTACTTTGATTGTTTGTTTCTAAGATAGCTCTCATCTTAGTGGGACTATAGGATCAAAAAGACACTAGTTTTCCCAGAAACATAGGGTCAGCTATCAGGTGCTACAGGATTGGAAGCAAGTGCTACATAATTAGATACAATTGCTATAATATTGCAAAAATTTCTACAAGATCACAGAATAGTTGCTACAGATCGAGTAGAGAGGGGAAAGAGGGTCTGAATTGACAAAAAGTTTCCTCCAAACTCCCACAATCATGAATAAATCACTCGGGGAAGGGTAATTAGTGTTTTTATCCTCACCTTTCATGGTAAAAAAATGAAATGATTTGGTTGAAATTTTGCCTGTATAGACATCTTGTAGCAAACCCCTGTTGAATTGAATTTCTCTTAAAAAGTATTTTTTTATATGTGGGAGGCAAGGTGGAAGAAAAGGTATTTTACTTGAAATTTGGCATATAGTTCTCCTCTCTCTAACTAGAAGAAGAGTTCCAACCCTCTCACCCCTATCTTGAAACCCTAGCTACTCAAAACGCAACCTTCCCAGAAAAATCTTTGAGAAACTTGAGGAAGCAACAACACGAAACATGGGAGAGAGTTTCAATAAAATGGAGCCCATAGACTCTAACATAATCAATAAACATCCTCCTATCATAGTTATATTCCTAGGCCACCAATGGATGGGATTCCTTGAAAAATTAAAGGGTTATGATGATGAGATTGTTAGCACTTGAAATTTCACCTAGGCTGAGATAAACAAATCTCAAGGCTACATCAAACCATTCAGCCTCGTAGCTAGCCCTACGAGGCAGGAGAAGGCTCTCTCCGGTCAAACTCGGTGGATTTTTCAATAGGATGAGTTGACCAATTAGAAACACTGATATTAGGCTAGTAAACTGATAAGGAGGGTTGATTTAAAGTTTTTGGGGTTTTTGGTGGCATTTGGAGGGAGTGCAATTCAGGGTGCGGGATTGAGCTCAGTTTTTTGCAGGTGGGTCTTTGGGGCAAGGTAGGAGTTTATGCTGATGCCTTTAGCTGAGATAGATGGTCAAGGAGAGAAGAAGAGAGGCTAAAGAGGGAAAACAATGAATTTGAATCCTCTCTAGACAATGGAAAACATAAATATTAAACAAAATTGAAAGCTGAGCATGGCATGCATGAATTCAAACTTTATCACTTCTTTTTGTTTAATTAGCAGCAATAGAGTAAGAGATGGAACACATAAACACACTTACAATAACAAGTAGGAAACACACCATCAACACAATAATCCACAAGAATCCACAATGATGTTTGCAAAACCCTGACCTTCCTTTTCCTCAAATTGCAGAGATACAAATAAAATATACAATAGAGCTTCTCCCTCAAGAGTCCAACAATGAAAATGAGTAAGAGAAGGCATAATATAGAAGATCTAACTCCTTTCCCCACCTCTAGGGGTCGAGCTCAGCTTCCTAGGAGCTGTTGCAACTAATTCTAAATCAATCACTAGATAATAGGCCATCACAACAACTTGCCTCTAAAAGTTAAGAAACCTATCCATGCATTAAATATTTACCATTTACATCAAAGAGACTTCTAGAAGTGGTCAAGAAGAGTAAAATTATCTAAGTGCCATGAAATTTACACAAAAATCCATCATTTACATGCCTCAAAAGTCAACCAAGGTGAAAACAGTGTTTTGCTGGCCGAACTGGTCAAAACTGGCAAATTTGTCTCAGTGGTCGCGCCCCTGACTTTGACTGGTTGCGCGCATTGGCAGCTCTGTTTGAGGGCCTTCCCGATGTCCAAATCAGGTGTAAGATAGCTCGTTGGAAAGGACTGGAAGTCTAATTTCCTACCCAACTAGAATGTAGGAATGTGGAGTTGATTTGACCCCTCAAAAATCAAATCTCCGAAGACTGCTTTCTGCAACTCAAAAAAGGGGTAGAAAGTCAAAATTTGCATGTAGTTTGAGCTTTTGGGAGCCCAAATCTTCATAAAATTTGAAACCCTTCCATAGGAAAGTGTATCTTTGCATGAAAATTCCAAAAATGTAGAGTTTTCCCTATTCTGGGTTGTCCTCATGACTGGTCGCGCACTGGGTGAGACCACTCAAATGGCCAAAACCTGTAAAATTCCCAAAAATGCCAAAAATGCCTCAAAATTCTCAAAATTTCTTGGGTTTGCTGCTAGGAGGAAGATAATGAGTATCATGGTGAGTGAGAGAGGCCTCATCCAAGATACGGAGTGGGTTGGTCTTCTTCTTCCTCTTGCAGACCTCGGACAACCTTCTTTGGAACATTTTCATCTTCACCTTGCAAACATGCATCCTTGCCCAATAATGGTTTCTCATGTTCCTTAGCAATTTGTTGTTTCAATTGGCCTTAGCCAACAGCCTCTCTAAGTGTGTATTTACCCGGATAAGCATGGATTCCCTCTCCTTGGGCAGGAAGTCACCGGGTCTCCTACAGTTGATGACTCGATCACTTCGAATCCTCCATAGCTCATCCAACTCTTTCTCATCCTCAAGTTGTTTGTTTCGCTGCTCTAAATATTTGATTATCCATTTTGCCATCAATAATTGTGTTTGCAGCGAATGAATCTCGGTGTTTTGCTCTCGGATGATATCCTTGAGCTCTGTGCTAGGAGAACCGACGTCAAGATCAATAACCGGATCACCTGACACTCTCTCCTCAATCATGGGTTGCTTGCCCCTCTCGGCTACCTGTGCTGCTGTCGGCAACGAGGCCCCTTCCACCTGGTGTGGAGATAACACTCGCTGATTTGATGATGATGACGAGACCCCTTCCACCTGCTGTGGAGAAAATACTCGTCGAGCTGCTGCAAACAAGGTCCTATGACCTCTCTGATATGTACACTGCAGTGGGGACACAACATGTCTCGGCACAATAATCTCGGGCTGGTGTGATGGACCTCCCTCCTCATGAATGGCCTCTGGCTCTAGCTGTGGCTGTGGTGGCGTTGTAAAGACCTCATGAGAAATGAAGTCTGCACATGGAATGCCCTGCTGACTCAACTGATGAGAAACAACGAGCTGAATGAGACCATGATGGCACAAACTCCTATGCTGATGAGCTGGGGACTGCCTCTGAAACACGGATGACATCCTCTGAATGTCCTGGAAGAAGAAAACCGGGATGTTCATCATCCTCACTCGGGTAAAGTGCATCAACATGCAAATGTGACAAGAGAAGACCTGTGAAAATCTTCCCTCGCATGTAAAGTAATGCATGATAAGCCGCATAATTGGAGCATACTCCGCCCAGAGGAATCTGAAAGGAAAGACCCCTGACAAGTGACTCATGCATGCTAGCCTGACATATGGCTCAAAATAAACATAATCCAGCATTTTGCGCTTGGGCCACACCTCACCCACATTTGGTATCCCGGTAGCCTCTGAAATCACCTCCGGAGATAGTACAAAATTCACCC
>APFE030499343.1:0-35620 GCA_000404065.3 Pinus taeda | reverse complement strand
GCCTCTAAAACTTAGGAAACCTATCCATGCATTAAATATTTACCATTAACATCAAGGAAACTTCTAGAAGTGTTCAAGGAGAGTAAAAGTATCTAAGTGCCATGAAAATTACACAAAAATCCATCATTTACATGCCTCAAAAGTCAACCAAAGTAAAAACGGTGTTTTGCTGGCCGAACTGGTCAAAACAGTGAAATTTCCCTGAGTGGTCGCGCCCCTCACTTTGACTGGTCACGTGCATTGACAGCTCTGTTTGAGGGCCTTCCCGATGTCCAAATCAGGTGCAAGATAGCTCATTGGAAATATTACTGTGGTATACTTCTCCAACCCCATTGGCAATTTCTAATTGGAGTCTGGATTTTGGGACCCTCAAAAGTCATTTCTCCCAAGGACAGGCTTTCTGCAACTCAAAAAAGGGGAGCAGGAAAAGTCAATTTATGTAATTTTTGAGCTTTTGGGAGCCAAAATCTTCATAAAATCTGAAACCCATCCATAGGCAAGTGTATTTTTGCATGAAAATTCAAAAAATGCAAAGTTTTCCCCGTTCTGAGTTGCCCCCATGTATGGTCGCGCGCAGGGTGAGACCAATCAAATGGCCAAAACCTGTACAATTCCCAAAAAATTCACAAATGACAAAATTTTCTCCAAATTTCCTGAAATTTGGGCTGGGAGTCCTCAATCAAGTACCATGCTCAGTCAAAGAGGCTTTGGCCAAAATTTGGAGTGGATCGAGCGTTTTCCTTTGTTTTTGTGTTTTGGCCAACCGTCCTTGGAGCACCTTCGTTCTCGCCGGTATTTTTGACATTTCTTTAAAACCATGACACCTGTGCAAAAAGTGAAGGAGGTTTTTCTTCCTTCGCATGTTATGGACAAAAACCTCTCTCAGTTTTGAAAAAATCATCTTTGATTGCTCAAAAACATCATTTTAGTGAAACTTATCCCGATGTGTGGAACAAGGGTTTTGGCGAACTGAAGCGAATGAAGGGGATAAGGGGCTTTAAATTCTTGAGAAATTTTTGGGAGTAGGGAGGGATGTTGGGGAGTAGGGGAAAGTGGAATCTCAGAGATTGATTGAGGGGAAGGGGTCCAAAAGGGCAAAACACAGGCCCAACCTAGAAAATTGCCAAGTTGTAGCAAGAAACTAGGGTTTGTGCAAAAATGAGGATTTTGGGGGATATGAGCGATGGGAAGTGTTTTATAAGGTACTTTAAGGATAGGGGAAGGTGTATGAACATCTAGATACAATTTTTGCTGATGATTTAACCGTCCAAGAGAAATTGGCTTCAAAACCCTAGGAGAGGGAAATGAACTTGCCAAGGCACAATTGAAGCATGAACAAGATGTAAAATGACTCATTAGACACTGACATGATAATCAAAACCCTATGAATGATGATAGACTCAGCTGAATGATGGCATGGATGGGCCTTTGGGCAACTTTGAAAATAGTGAGAGCAAACCCTAGAACTAATGCCTAGTGACCAAATTTTGCTTGAAGACTCACTGAAATGACAAAATTTGACCTTGACACTCTGAGACCACTTTGTAAGAGCATATTTGATCACTGGAGGAAGGCTGGAAAGACTGACACTAACAGAGATAACCCGTGAATTTTCTATAGCCCTTCACTCTCAAGGCGAAGACAATGTCGCCACTGTGGTAAGGGGAATTTCCATCCATTTGAATTCAGATCTCATTAGTAGAGTGACCACCGTATATTTAGGATTTGGATGGGGTAAGGAAGATAGGACAAAGACCATCACAACCAAGAAAAATTCTTCCTCCATGAAGAGAAGCCAATTGAAGACAAGAATGGAGTTAGAAAGGAGAGCATTCCTTACCCTTGGGATAAAGTGGCCTATAAAATCCTAAAGAAAATATCTTGTGAAGGAAGGTTGAGTGTTTTGCATGCCTTTCAATTTAGACTACTCTATGAGCAAAGGTTTCAAACGTAGTTTCCGATCCTAAGCAAGCTCAGTATCCCACATTTTCTCCTTTAGTCTATGATTAAAATGAGCTAGAGGGTGAGAGAAGGGAAGCACCAATACATTTCCCATCATGGCCTCAAAAGGGTAATTTTTATTAATACCTTAAGTCACCTTAGGATCCCTATGCTATCGATTAATTTTATGGACATAGATAGGGAGGCCTTCATTGAGGCACAAGCCTAATATTTGACAAAACATGAAGAGACCACCAAATATTGTGTTTCTAAGGAACAATAAGAGGTTGAAGAATAGGAAGAAGAAGAAGTTGAATAGAAGGAGGAAGAAATTGAAGAGAAAGTTGGAAAAGAGATAAAGGAAAAGGAAGGGAAAACATAGGTAGCAAAAGAGACTCTTGGGGAGCCCTCTAGATCTTAGAGGAAGCAGAACCAAGAGAAATAGGTAAGCTTATTAGGAGGGGATGCAGAATAAGAGGTGGCTTCCACCATAGCTTCTCTTAACACACTCATTAAACCCAAAAGGAGGCAACCCAAGTAGGGACCCTTATACTTCAAAAGGAGGGAAAGCACTAGATCAAACAAGGGAAGCCTCGGCCTCCTTCAACGGTCCCAATCAAAATTGAGGAATCTATTAGCCACTGAGGAGGAGAATGGGGATGAGGAAAAAGTAAAATTAAGGAATTCACCTCCCTTAAAGCCAAGGGAAAGAAATATTAGACATACCAAAGGAAGCCAACTACCAAGGCAACTAAAGTCAAGCAGCCATAACAAGCAACTTCCCTATTATAGGAAAGAACATATTTGCTACAAGATAAGGAGAAATTTCTATAGGAAGCAACAACGGCACCTTAAGAGGGAGAAGGAAGTCCACAAGGATTTCAAGATCCTGATCCATAGCATGATATTTTATCCTATTACAAGTTTTTTGAAGCAAGAACAATTATACTCATTTTTTTTTCAATTCTCCCATTTGAGTTAGAAAAGGAGAGAATTCGAACTCATTGGTGGATGCAGATTTCCAAATCAAAGAAAGTGGAGGATGCAGGCCTCATGGAGGAAATGATGTAGAAAATGGGTAAGGAAATGGTTGACTTAAGATTCAAAGAATTAATCATGAGATAGAAACTATAGTTAGAAAAATAGAGGTTAAGGGAGAAGCTACAGGAAAGGGAGGCACAACTTGCCACCATGGCAAGCTTGTCCATGGAGGCCATCCAGTGTAAGAAACCATCAAAATCATATGCCATATTCCTCAAAGAACAATGGTTGTAATTTCAAATGAAGACATTGGCAAAACATGGCTCTCTCCCATTTCAAGATTATAGGAAGTTCATTGACTTCTACCAACAAGCAAGCATTGAAGATAGGGCCAAGTTGGTTGAATTCTACATGCACAACATGATCCTCACAAACATGAACTTTTGGGACCCCAATTCAAGGTTAGGATATGCACAACTGACAACCCTATCCTCTTGGCTTGTCCACGAGGAAGCAAGGGTGAAGGAAGTGAAGAAATTTATGACAAAGGAAGCAAGTGAGCCTCTATATATCATAGTAGAACTAACAAGTCCCAATGTTGTCATAAGCAACCATAGCCTCATATTTGAAGACCCTAAACTAGACCCTCTCTACCTGGAGAAGAAAGAGTAATCCATCCTTCATTTTGAAGAAATTTTTAGGATTTTGGGGACTAAGAGTTTGAAGGCCTACCAGAGGAGGTGACATGCTCTCCCCCACATTCTATAGATCAGGGAATACCACTTGGTTGAGGAATTTCCTAAAAAGGACCCCACTCTACAAGAGAATTGTTCAAAGATTAAAAATAAATTGGATTGGGGTAAAGCCCATTCCTCCCTTGCGATTAGAATTACATGAGAGAAGAGATCAAAAAGAGGAATAAAGGGGTTGTGCATCCATAGACACAAATTCAGGTTTTTGTCCATAAGAGGACACATGATTCGAGGTGCCTTGGGATATCAGAGAATCGACTAGGGCCATGCAAGAGCTACAAATCAGTGAGTAAGTTTCTCAAAGAGCGAGAAACACCTTCAACATGGGGGTGATGATGGGCCTATTTTTCTATCCTCTAGCCCATAAATTCTTCTTTTCTCATATTAATTAACATATCTTTTGGCTATAATGTGCTTAGTAGGAAGAATAAAGGATGTTTGTCATACTTCATGGCCTAATGTGGTTGATGTGCATGAAAAAGAGCATTTTTTAGTACATTTACTATGCAGAGTCATGTTGGACGGATCTAGAGGAGATGCAGGAGGACTTTCCCCTGAATTTACTCTCCTTCAACTCAACTTGATCCCTAAAATCACTCATCAATAGCTTGAGGCCTACTAGTAGCCAATGAACTCAAGTAATTGTGAGAATCTAAGGAAGCTAGATCCACCTTTTTAGGGACTTTGGAGGGAAACAATCCTCTTTCCAAGGAGGTTTCCCCTCAATCATTTTTGTATAAATAAAAAAGCATAAAGGCTCACTAGGATTAAAATTTTTGGAGTAAGGAAGAGCTACTAAGAGTTAAAAGCTTGAGATTATCATTCTCATTTTCCTTTGCATGATGTACTTGAACTTTATTTTATGTCAATGAAAAGTTTACTGGTGTCTCACACTTGAGTTTTTTTCAGAGGGTTGAGTCCCCTTGGGTTAGAGCCCAACAAAGAGGTTGCAGTCTCTCTTTGCGTATATTATCTATGCATTATTTTTAGTAGAAAAATTTCCTTCTTTCTTAGTATAAGTTTAATTGTAAAAAAAATGTTGTTGCAAGCATGATTTCCACCTCTCTTATGGGAACAATGGTTGAAGAGTCTACACTAGCAAGTCAAAAATAGGTGGTTATTTTCCTTTGCAGATTCCTAGGCTTCATATTTTTTCTTTCTTCCATACTTTTTTCCTGCACATCTAGATGTTAAAATCACATTCTTCTTCAAGTGTTCATATATGTAGGTCAGTTTCATGTTACAAGATAGATTTTATCTTAATGAAATAGTATTCAACTCATCATTTCCTGTTTGGTTTCGTAAAATTCAACTCCTCCTTTCTTGTCTAGTTTATTTTGCTGCAATTTGATCATTAGTTTGGCATTATTTTTAAGTACAAAAAGAGATGTGTATTCCTTGTAGATTCAAAATGCTAATTGTAATTTACTAAAATATTAGACTTGAATATACTCTAATCATCAGTGGAAACAATTAAATGATCATGAAATCATGAAGCATAAAAGAGAAAGAATTCAATCAACACATTACATAATGATTTCCTGAGGAAATCCACAGCTAAAAACCCCTGCTATCTATATATTTCATTAGTAAGAAAATATTGGAAGATTACAATGCTTTGCTCAAGCCCAAGCAACCTTTGCACTATCTCTATCTGTCTCACAGCTTCCTAGACAATCCTAGGCCAATACTTAACCAATTTCTCACTTGGCCAAGTCTATATTTCCTTGTGTTGTTTCCTTGGGAATTATCCCCCTATTAATTAGCGAAATTCCTCATTTGGAATTGTGCAATACTCATATTCCTTCCTCTGAATGCATGCACCACCTGTACAATTTAGATGATTATACAACTAATAGTACATTGTCCCTGAACTCCAATCTCAACTAGGTAACTTTTAGATCTGACATGCATGAGTTATTTATGAGTGAATCATCAGTTAAGTGGCTGATCACTACAGACAACACCACACTACTAGGCCTCCGACTAGTTCCCCCAACAATTGGAACTAGTTTAACTGAATTTAACTCAGTTAAACTGAGTTAATTAATTACAACTCAAAACAAACTCAATCAGGGCTCCTATAAAGTAGAAGACACTCTACATGACTCAAGTTGGACACTCAACTCGAATTAACTTAGCCAACTAAGTCAAATTAACTTAGATAACTAATACAAGTTGTCATGTGATGTGGTATTATAATTTTATTTCTAATTTAATTCAAGGAAAAAATTAAATTAGGATTTTCTTGTTGCATTTTCAACCCTCCCTCTCAACAAGAAAGGGATTATTTCCTACCCCGATCCTACCTCTATGAAAATCGAATTTGCATATTGAAAATGCCTTTGTCAAAATATCTGAATATTTTTCCTCTATAGGAATTTACTTCGACAACATGATTCTGCTTTGCACACAATCTCGTATATGGTGATACTAAATGTCAATATGCTTGGACCGATCATGAAAAATTGGATTCTCAGAGAGTTTGATACAACTCTAATTGTCACAGTAAATCACTATAAGATCCATCTACTGACCAAATAACCCAACAAGGATATTCCTCATCTAGATAGTTTCACAAGTTGCTTTACTAGCAGCCATGTACTATTCTTCTGCTGAACTGAGTGCAACTGATCTCTTCTTCCTGTTGTACCAAGAAATTGTTGTTGACCCAATACTGAAGATTCTCCCTAATGTACTCTTCCTATTAGATGGACTCCCTGCCTAATCTGCATATATGAAGCCTTGAAGCTTCACTCCCTCTATTCGTCTATACCAAATACCAAACTGATTGGTGCCTTTGAGGTATCTCAACACATGTTTAGCTTCCTTCCAATACATAAGTGAACCAGTTAACTGCAAAACATATGTCTAGTTGTCTTTTCACCAAATACATAAGTGAACCCATAAGTTGCTTGTAAATAGTAGCCTCCACTACTTCACCTGAAGTAGCATCTTCCTCCCTCCAATTTACCGCTAGAGGAGTCTCCATGTTTTTTTTTTCTCTCCATGAGTCACTTCTTTAGTATCTCGTTGGCATACTTACCCTGAGAGACAAAGAATTCCTCATCTCCTTTCCATACTTCCATAGCAAGGAAATAATGCATGAGCCCTACGAATTTCATCTCTAATTCTCTTGCAACATCGTCTTTGCAAGAATTTACCAACTTCTCATCACCTATTAGAATTAAATCATCGACATATACTACTATAATACAAAATTTACCTTCAACTACAATATGGTAAAGGTTTGCATCTACTTCACTTTTGGTGAAGCCCAACCTGGTGAAATATCTATCAATCCTAGTGTACCAAGCACAAGATGCTTGTTTCAATCCATACAACGCTCTCTTGATTTTGCACACATACGACTCTCCATTGAAGGTCTTACATCCTTCTAGATGCTTAATGTACACCTCTTCCTCAATCACTTTATTGAGGAATGTTGTCTTCACATGCATCTGATGTATCTTCCATCACATCTGTGCTAAAAGTGTTAGAATAGATCTGATTGAAGAGTACCTTGCTACTGGAGCAAAGGTCTCCTCGTAATCAATTCCCTCCACCTGATAGAACCCTCTGGCCACAAATTTGGCCTTGTGTTTCTCCACACTTGCATATGATTCTTTATTTACTTTGCAAAGCCATATGGAAATCACCATTGACTTGTCCGCTGGTATTGGGATCACTTCCCAAACACTATTTTTGATAATGGAGCCATACTCCTAAACCATGGCATCAACCCGTACTGGTTGTTACATTACTTCCTCGAATGAGGATGTCTCAATATCAACACTCTCGCTCATCAGAGCCATGTAGCTAGTGTATTTTCTGGTGACTTCCTATGCCTACACTGTTATGTGGGTGCTCCCACATTCTCTCTAGAACCATACATCAATATTTCATCTTAGTGGTGCACTTCCTTCCATCTCTGGAAGTCTTTGCATGAGTTTGTGCTTCCACTCTCTACTCCTTTGCATGTGGCTTCTCCACATCAATTTGAGGTTTTTCCTTTGGTGCTAAAAGCTCCTCATATGCATGTAACTGAATCTACCTCTCAAGAGAACATCTCATGGCCTTCTCTTCATCAAAATTCACATCTCTACGAACCATTGCCTTCTTGTGAGATGGAAGGTAAATCCAATAGTTATGAGGTGTATCAATGTACCCCACAAATATGCCCAACTTAGATATTGGATTTATATTTTTCCTTACATCCTTGGTAACGTGATAGTAAATTGATGAACCAAAGATCATGAAGTGTGCCACATCTGGTTTCTTACCTAAAAAAGATTATTCTGGTGTACTCATCCTAAGAATCCGATGAGGACTTATGTTCTGCATAGATACAACTATGTTGCATGCTTCAACCCACAAGTGAATTGATAGGCCCTGATCATGTAATATTTCCCCTACAACTCCCACAATAATTTTGTTCTTCCTTTCAACCACCTCATTCTACTGTGTGCTATGGGGCGCTATTAACTCCCATCAAATGCCTTATGATGCACAAATTTTCTTGAATTCATTCGACACATATTCTCCACCATTGTCTCTCCTAAGAGCCTTTACTTTCCTACAAATGTCTTTCTCAACAAGTGCTTTAAATTCACAAAATTTAGCAAATTCTAATCTTTCTTTTGGATGAAGAAAACCGACCACTTACATGAGAAATCATCTACAAATATTGCATAATACTTGTGCTTGGTCATGGAGGTTGTCGAGAACGGTCCACACACATTTGAGTGAACTCTTTCAAGGATCGCTTGTGCTCTAATCTCTTTATCATGGAATGTGGCTATGGTGTACTTCCCTAATGTACACCCTTTGCATGTATCTCTCTGCTCTTGTGCACCCTTGGGAAGTCCTGTAGAAATATGTTGCATTATATTCAAAGCTCTGTGGTGTAAGTCACCCAATCTCATATGCCACAACTCCCTCATGTCTCAACTTTGTACCTTCTACGATTTTGTGCTTAATGCAACACAATATTCTACATCTAATTTGTAGAGGTTCTTCACCCAAAACCTGATCTGCTTTACTTGTCCTGAGGTTATGTGATAAAGGAAAGCCTTTCCCTTGCTAAATATCACATCATAGCCAAGGTCCTCCAACATAGAAACTGAAACCAAATTCTTCTTCAGACCTGGAACATACATGACATCTTTTAATGTGAGAGGAGAATTGGACTCCCTATGAGAAGTAACAGTACCGACGTCGGTCATGCTATACCTTCAATCATCTCCTGTTTCGATGTGCATCAGGAGGTCCTTCTCCTCCAAGTCACTGAATAATTCTTTTTTTTAGTCCTATGGAATGATGATCCAATATCTAGATATCACACACTACCCATCACCGATGTCACTATGCAAGCGATGAGGGTGAAATCGAGCTCGAATTTTGAAGTAAGAGATTCACCTACTGCTCCTCCTGATGGATTATTTTTTGCCTTCTTGTGCGAACACTCCATGGCATAGTTTCCCAACTCGTGAAAGTGAAAACATTTAATCTTTGACAAGTCCTTCTTCTTACCGCCTTGACTGGAATATGATTTTGAAAGGGATGACTTCCCTTTCCCTTTCTTCACCTTTCCATTTAAGGCATAATTCTCTTCATCATCATGCTTGGATGAGGATCCATCTCCGAGGTTTCGTTGAATCTCCTCTTACACCAAGTCAGACCATAAACGCTCCCACTCTGATAGCTTCTCCCTCCCATTTATTGAATCTTGGTAGTAGTGCCATTTCTTGTGATCTAGGTGGATATTGGTGGCCACTTGCCTATTCCACTTGGACCTCCAACACTGTTTCTTTCATTTTTTTAGTTTCCTTAATTGTAGCACAATTTACTATTTTTGGCAGTTTTCGGGTCCTGAACTTTTGGAGCCATTTTGAGGTCGTAAATACATTTTTAGGGTAAAAGGAGAGAAAAAAAAGGTCCCAAAATGGCTTTCCAATTTGGTTTTAGCCTCCTCCTTGAGATCTTTGAAACAAGGTATTATGATAGCGAAACGAAGATTGTATGCAAAATTACGACCCCAGGAAGTTGATGTACGAATTTACCTAAATGGGGCCCATATTTTGGCGCTTCATCTCCCAGGGTTAGGTTTTTGGATTTTTAGGGTTTTCCATTATTTCTCAATAATAAATAGGCCTTTGAGCCTCATTGTAACACACTTCAAAGGCACGTAGCCACCACATCTCTTCTCAGAGATAAGCTACCATCGCCCGAGCCAGTTTATTTCCATTTTTCTTGTAAGCATATTTCAGTATTCTAATATTAATGAAATGAAATGTTATTTATGTTTTATTTTTTCATTTATGGTTACATGTGTAATTTGTTGCATTCCTGTTTAGTTCAGATCAATGGTATTAGAGCGATCTTCTATTTCTTTGTTTTTCTTTGCATGTCCCCAATGAGGTCAAGGTATAAGGAGTTAGGGCTCGATTTCATTGAACCTTTTTCAGACTAGCCTGACAAGCCCTGAAGACCTCCCATGGTGGAAGAAAATAAAGATGAGGGGGCAGGAGATCCTTTCAAAATATTGCTCGAGGAAGCCCTCGAGCTAAAGAGGAACGCGATGATGGATAACTTTTCCCAGATCCTCCGACAACTACCCACAATCGATGCATCTTCAACCAACAACCATTATGGAGGCACCATTCCTTTTAAGGTATAAGTTAACTTTGATATTCCCATATTTGAGGGCCAGATAGATGCAGACACTGTAGATAAATGGTTGAATCCGTTGGAATGATATTTTTCATTTCATGACTTTTCCACTTGTGAAAATATTACTTTTGCACTTCTCAAAGCGCCCCACACGTAAAGTATTGGAGGGAAACCTACTATGAACAAAAGGACGAGAAGAAATCCTCACTATTTTCAGCCACACCCACTTAGGATTATTTTCGATACACCATAAAGGAACAATATTAACTTTTCGTGAGCTATGAAGATAAATACATAAAGTGGACGACACTACGGCAGGAAAGAGACCAAGATGTGCTAGAGTTCACAAATATTTTTCATACCCTCCGCACGAAGCTTGGTATCAAGGATTCAAAGCGGAATTTGGTACTCAAGTACCATGACTGTCTACATAAGTACATCCAGGACAAGATGGAGTTCTTGGAAATATACTCACTCGACACAACATATTGATACACTGTCAGGAGTGAGCAGAAGTTTAAATAGAAGAAGTGAGGCTTTGGATATGTGAATCCGAAGCAAGGAAAAGGCACCCCCAAACCATAGAGAAAATTCCAAATCCAAGGCGGGACGATCCAGGAAAACCCACCAAAGTCAATGCGGGGGGAGCCAGGACAACCCACTGAATCCACAAGCAAAGAACAACACCATGAAGACAAAGAAGGACGCGGGAAAATGGTGTGAGCTCCATAAGAGCTCCACTCACAAAACAAGTGAGTGTCGGGCCAAACAATTACTGGTGGCTGAGCTAAAGGCTTCCAAGTCAGACGCATGTTCCGACTCAGAGTCAGAACCCAACAAGGGGAATGAAAAAGGGGATAAAATCATTGATGTGGAGCCCAGTGCCACTGTGGCCACTACCAAGATCCAGAAGAATGAGCCTGAAAATATAGAGGAGGGGGTTCAACACATCTTCCACTCACAAATGTGGATGAAAGGTTCTCAACGGGACCCAAAAGAACCTCATTCTAGCAGAGGTCATGAAGTAGTTCGACCTACCGATAACAACACATCTGCAACTGTACACCATTGGGTGGATTCACCAAGGATGAGATCTCCGCATTAGCCAGTAGTGCCACCTTCCCTACAACTACGAGTCCTTCATGGATGAGGTACTGTGTGATGTTTTCCCTCTTGAAATTTGTGATGTATTATTAGGAAAACCATACTTGTGGAAGAGCCATGCTGTATCTGAGTCTATACCTCACTCTTTGATTATTACGTTGGGCAATAAGTTGTATAAGATACCGAAGATAGCCCCACCTACTTCAGTCTCTTTGATCACTGCAAAGAAATGCAGTAAGATAATTTCCCAGACCATGAATTTTTTTTCCTTATGATTTGCCCTTAGGGCAAGAAGAAGGTTATGGCCTTCACTTCCAAATAGGGCTCCTCCGTACAAAAACAAAAAATGGACAAAGTCGTGGAGGAGTAGAAGGACATTTTCACCTCACCTACTGTTAGAAAATTATATATTACGGAGCAATGGAACACATAAAATATTGTAGAAGTATAAACACAGAAAACACATAAAATAAGAGAGACACAGATATACGTGGTTCACCCAGTTTGGGCTACGTCCACCCCGAACAGCTAGTCCTTCCTTTCTATTATCCAGCAAAATGAAGAGACACAACCTACAGCAAATCCGATGTTCCTCTGTTTTCTCTCACATTCTCACCTCTCTGTTTCTCTCTCACATCGAATACACATCTATCTCACAGCCTCAAATACAATGCCCTCATACAAAGAGAGGGGTTGCCTTCTAGGGCAAAAAACCCTAAACTAAACATAAGTTCTACCTTCAGATCATCCGCCTAATGAACGGCCCAGATTGACTAGAAATTACTATACTTTTACAAGGCAATTTTACAGCTGTTTTTAGCTTCGGGGGCGCTGCCCCCGAAACCCCTCGCCAGGGGGGGGCTCCCAAAGGTCGTAGCCACCCCCCCCTGGACCCCCCCTACAGTGAATATTTTACGGGCGGTGTTGCCGCCACCATTTTGAACTAGGGTCCAATGTGGCGGTACTTTTGAATATAGAAGATAATCAGGCTCCACACCCAACATGGTGGTGATGTGGTATGACATGTGATAGGTTATGATGTGGAAGTAATGTGGACATGGTATTTCCAATCATCCATAAGCTACTTGGTAGTAGGAAGTAATGGGGCTAGTTATCGTCCATAGTGCCACGTTGCATGGGTGAATAATACAAAGGATTCTAGACATACCCCCTTGTTAAAATCAGAAAGATAAGGGGGCCTTAAAGTCATGTTTATGCCATTAGATATAATTGTCTTATAACATTACTTGGCACACCCCACAAAGGTGGGATTGAGTTAATTTGCACATACATATAATTTGGACCCCCCTTCTTTAAACATCAAATAGGTGGGGGGGCCTCGAAGTGCCATATATGTCGCCAATCATGAATAAATCTCTTGGATTGTCTTAGGAGTTGACAGGTATTTAACGTTGAGCATGTTCAATGGTATAGGGCTACATGTCCTTGAGGCTTAAGCCCTTGGTTTGGGCCAACAATCATATGCTCCAGGAAGCTAACAAATAGGGGATATAAGACCAAAAATTTGGTGTTTGGGTGCCAAAATTTTGTTAGAGGATTAAAGTCTATTTAAGATGCCAAATTTGGTAAAAGTGGCTAGAACAACAACATCTATAAAAGGGAAACAAGACAATGTAAGAAGCAGATGTTCCCATACAAAACAATGTGCTATTGATGTTGTTGAAATATAGAAACATAAGATAAGGAAGAAATGTGAGGGAGCTAAATAGCATAAAGAACATGGGAAGAACTAAAACCAAGCAAAAAATTTAATCTATTGGCTAACATAAAATTTTGTAGGTGAGTTGATATATAAATTAGTCATGAGTTTAAAGAATTACAAATTTGAAGCATTAGAAATTGAACTACTGAAACGAAATTATAACCAAGGGTAGATCTAAGAAAGAGAAGTAGATATGATGAAGAACATTAATTGAATTGGGGAATAAAGAAAGAAAGGTTGTTTTAAAGGATGGTATAACAGATATGAGAATCAAACAATTACAATAGTTTAATTAAAATGGCCTTAAATATGAGTTTGAAAATGAAATTAAAAATGGATCTGAGTGGTTGGAGTAGGTTGATGCCTACAGATTAGGATATTGGAGTCTCCTTCAAGTTGGTGCCTCTAGTAGGTTGGTGCCTGCAAATAATGGGAGTTCGTGTTTCTAGCAAGTGAGTTCTTGCAAAGAAAAGGAGTTTGTAACCTCCTATAGGTTGGTTCCTACATAATTTGATGTAATTGGAGTTGGTTCTTACAATTACATCATAATACAAAACAATTTGTATCTTTTTCCCATATGAGTTTCCACGTAAACTTATGGTGTTCAAGATTTATGTGATTGGTATATTTTTGTCTTCTTAAATATGTTTAATTGGCTAATTAATTGTTGAAAATGTTAAAATATTGATTCAACCCCCCCTCCCAACCTCTTAGTATTTTCTTAGTTTTTAACAACTAGTATTAGAACAGGTTCCGTTAGGAACAATTTAAACACTAGAAGGTATATTTCATGGGACCATGTTTAGCCAAGATGGATTTTGTGTAGATGGAGCACCATTATTCAATGGATCAAATTATTCAACATAGAAGGTAAGAATGAAGTTTTATATAATGGCTCTTAGCTTGGATGTATGGGAATTTATAGTGTATGGAAAGAACAACAACAAGTATAATACATAAGCTATGAAGGAAACCTTGAGTGGGGTTTCCAAATCAGATTATGGTAAGGTAATTCATTGTGAGACTATACAATAAATTATAGATAAGTTAAAAGGTATATATGAGGGAGATCCCTATACATTACTAGTCAAACAAAGAATATTGATTGTTGGAAATACTAAGTGGGGTGAATCAGTGTTTCCTTTTACAATTTTTATTTTACCAGTTAATATCTCTTAAAAATAGAACACAAATTAAACAATAAAATAAATAATTTTATTAGCAAGAATTGACGAGGACTCCAATCCTTTTTACAAAAAAATAATTACAATGATAGTTCAGGGTTCCAACCATAGATGAATACTTCAATCTTCAAATCAACCAAGCTCAAACTTGTGCTTCACCAACCACCAACATGGTCTTGAGGACTCCAATCCTCTAGTGCTCCAACTCTATCTTTCACAAGGCTCCAACCTCGTCTTTTTTAACGCTTCAACCTTTGGGGCTCCAACCCTAACTTCCAAAAGGATCCAACCTTGTCTTTTCAAGGCTCCAACCTCTGTGCATCCAACCTTCTACTTTAGTTCTCCAAGATGCATACATGTATTGATTTAGGACTTCCAAAATATTCTACAACAAGTCTTGATAATCCCTCTAAGATCGCCTTCAAAAATTCCCTCAATTATTCTCCAAAATACTTAGTTCATCAATTACAAATTTACTAGGTGTCTCCAAGACTCTTCATGATAACCAATTAGTCTTCTTCTAAGTTTACTTCATAAGGGCTTAAATCATGCATTAAGGTCTCCAAGAATGGCTTTAATATTTGCTTTTACAAGTCTTCAACAATACTTTAATATGTTTTGAATAAGATACTCCTAATGAATATTCAATTAAAACTATTCAAATTATGCTCCAGATCTTCAAGAATGCTTCCAAAAATATTTCTACAAAAAATCTTCAAGTATGCTTAAAAGTACTACTTCTATGAATTCTCAACAATGTTCTAAAATAACCGTCCCCAATGCCAATGCAAGTCTTCTTCAAAGATCCTTCAATAATTGCTCCAAAATTTTTGGAAGAAATATTCAAAAGATTATTCTAGGTTCACTCTAAAGACTTCTCTTCAAATACCTCTAAGGTCAGTTCAAGGTATAATCAAGGTTGTTCAAAAAGTTGTCTTCTATAGATCTTCAGTAACGTTGTCTTTAGAATGAGTTCAAGGGATGTTTTTAATGATCATACAACAAGTATTCAATATATGTTTTATGGTTGTCTTCAATAATGCTCAAGGAATTTCCCAAAGGTCTGATCTAGATTTAGCTCCAACCTCCACAACACTTCAATAAATCATTCTTAATAGTTCTCCAACTAGTCTTTGATTTATGCTTCAAGGTAACCTTTAGATCCAAAGGTGGTTCAAGAGATATTTTATAAAAATAGCCTCAAAATATCTTCAACACTTCTTCTAATTTCTAACTAAGGTCTACAAGAAATACTTTTTTTTGTAAACTAATTCCAATATTGTGCCAAAGGTCTGCAACAATCCTAATTACTAGTATAACATTTGTAATAAAACAAAGAGCAAGTTTGTAATTTTTTAAGAATGTTGAGATATGTAACCAAAAAGTACAGGTCTAAATTTTTCTCCTACTTAGGTCTAATTTTATTCTCTATGAAGGTTGATTTTTGCAACATAGACTAAGTTTGCAATTTTGCGCTCTACAACAAAACTATAGTTTGCAGCTCCTGGACTAGTGCGAGATTAGGTTCTTCAATAAAATTTTAGGTTGATTTCCATAATAGTACGAAAAATTAATTTTGTGAGAAATTACCATGTTATAAAAAAAAAAAGCCCAAAACATTAATCACAATTGTCCTTTTAATATTGTCTTCTTTAGCCCTTTGCGTGCTTCTTATCTCTGCTCCAAGTTGCCTCTTGTTCTTGTTTCAGACCCAAGTAGGCGATCAAATAACATGTCTTGTCTCCAATATTTATACACATTATGTTAAGAGGAAACACCTTTTGGGTTTCAAATAGTCCGACTTGTGTAGGATCAAGTAGGCTTTCCAAAATGTTGATTGTTGACATTTATAACTTCAAAAATTGGTTTCTCTTCAATGACAAGACATTAGGAGGCATAAGAGTACTCATTGGAAATATTTTAGACTCCTCTACAAGCTGATGTAATCTTCTTCCCAAGAAATAATTTCTATTGTTGACAATTTTATTTTTTCTTTCATCATATACATGTTTTCCATAGAAACCCTATTTCGCTTTTCTTTTATGAAGCTAGGGAATCAAGTAGCTTAGGGTTTTTTCATTATATTGACACACTTTGGAAAATGTTAGGGATTTTATATTAGGGCTCCTTCATGTGGTCCCTTTATTCATTTGAATTTGGGCATCTTTAATACGTAGGACTTCATTCATTTAGGGCTTCATTTATTCATGTATACATTCCTTAAGTCAACATGGGTATCATTATGGTTTTATCCTATGAATGAACCATGCTAGGGCATAGACCTAAGGTTTCTTCATCTTAGGATTTCACTAATGCATATTATAGCTAGGGCATCTTTAATATATTAGGCCTTGATTCGACACAATTAGGGCATCATATAAACATCTAGGGTTTGCATCACCAATGACATCATATTGATAGAGTTTCATATATTGTTAGGGTTTCATCATATGCATTTAGCACCTAGGGTTATCATCTTAAACAATGCTAGGTTTTTCTCCTAAGTTTTTCACTTAGGATTAAGATTTTACACTTATGGCTTTCTCATAGAATTTACTTCAACAATGCACCTAGGGTTTATCATCATATTGACATCAATGACAACTTTACCAACATTTCCAATCATGACTGATCAAGTGATGACTTAAATAAGAATGAAGCAAAAATTGAAAGGAGACTGCAACAAAGATCAAGAAAATGTAAGAAACTTGTTAAATGCTTGAAATGTGGAGAAATAGGCCACAATGCTTCTAATTGTTCAAAATTCGAGACATACAACAATAAAGATGAAGTAGAATTGAAATCCGTAGGTAATCTACTATTATATTGTAATTGTAGAAGAATAATTCATCCTTCTTCTAGATGTTTATATGCAATTTCAATAAATAGTAGTGTCATAGAAGAACATGAGGCCTAGATAAAACCTTATGAGCTCAATAAGAAAAACATTCACTCCTTAGAAGTGGAATTTGCATCAGAGGGAAGAAACATATATTCATCTAGTAGTGATGAAGAAGGGATTTTACTCATGACTATGGAAGAGACTTTGGATTCAAAGAAAGAAGAAGATGAATAAAAAAAAAACCATGAATATGATATTTGATATTTATTTTGAATCAAATGATGAAGAAAACCTTGATGAGAATATCTATTGTAGAAGAAAACTTGTTTATGCTTTATAAGCGATTAAGAGGCTTATAGTGACAAACCTAAAGAAAAAGGAAATGTTGCAAGAATACGAAGAGAAGGAATTTGATGATGATGAATTAAGAAAAACTATCATCATCATGAATTCTAAGAAATAGGAAGCCAAAAGAGTGGAATAAGTAATGCCTATCCAACTGAATGAAAGAGAAGGTCATTGTGATAACTTAGAAGCTAAGATTGTCTCATTGAGAAATGATCTAGAAAAGGTCAATGACCAACTATCTTAATATCAAAGTTTGATAAGAGTACCAAGATTTTAGATGGTATTCATAGCAGTCAAATATCTCTTATTATCAAGATTGCTTTGGGTTATGAACAAGAATCAAGCACCAAGAAGGTTGAATATTAATAACCAATCATTTATGTTATAGCAATCAAAGGAATAAATATCAATATAGCTAAAGGAAATGGTAAAATTCAACAATAGAAAGGAAAATAAAATAACATTCATATGAATCAACATCAATGAAAGAGGGAAAACTACAACAATTTGAAAAACTAGAAATGTCAAGAAGGAAGTTAACAAAAGCCTTATATCCCACAAAGAGAAATCCATCAAAGAATTAGCATACCATATCCTCAATGGAAAACTATCCCAAGGCACCAAAATATTTTCAATGGGAAATGTTATTCATGTACAAATTTTAAGTTGTCCATTGTAAAGAATATCTTAGAGATTTTCATATTAGAAATGAAAATTACTAGTCCTCAAGAACTAAGGATAATAGATTTGAGAATTCCCATAGGAGTAGTGTAAGAATCAATAACTATTTTTCTCCTTTGCTTAATCACATTGAATGTTATAATTGTAAGAAGTATGAGCATAAAGAAGCTGTGTGTAGAAACAATACGAGTAGACCTCCCTCTCAAAATAAGCAAACAAAAGAAGGAACCCGAACATGGAAGGAAAAAATTCCTAAAGAATTAGAAGAGTGGATTGCCACCCTATTCTCAAAATAAAGAAAAGTTGTGGTATATTGAGAATGTGCTTTCAATGCACATGAAAAGAGATAAGAACGAGGGAAACAAAGGAATAAATAACGTTAAGGACCAACAAAGACATATTCATATCAACAACAAAGGAAGAATGCTAAATGGAGCAATAAATAAGAAGAGGTATCATTTTTCTCATAAAGCCAATTAGAGTGAAGTTAAAGGAACAAATGGTAAAATAATGAATTCCTTGAGAAATCTCTCCTCATGTAGCTATGAATGGAACAAATCAAGTAATCCCCATGAATATGGTATTAAAATATACAACTCCTTTTCTCCCTTAAAATATCTCCCTAAAATCTTCAAAATTTCAATCATGGACACCGAGCAAGTGATTGTAGAAGTAGTAAAATTATTCCTCAAAAGCAAAGCAAGCAAGATGAAAGCACAAGGATAATAATGGAAAAAGAAAGAATAATTGAAGGAGAAATGAAATTTAACTCTATGTGGTAAAGATAGAGAGGACCAATGGTATATAGAAAATGGATGTTCTCATCATATGATAGGAGATAAAAGCATATTTATCTTTCTAAAGGAGGTCAAGGATGGTAGTGTTTCTCTTGGAAATGATACATTAGTCAAAGTAATGGGAAAAGGAAAAGTTAGCCTTCATAATAAAAGGACTAATGTTGAAAATGTCCTACTTGTTAAAGGCTCAAGGCACAACATCTTGAGTGTAAGTCAAATGGTTGATAAAGGAAATGAAGTCACATTCAACCATAAATGATGTAGAATAAGGAAGTACGACTCAAGAAACTTAGTGGAAAAAGGAATCAAAACTCTAAACAATATATAAATTTATTGACAGGAAGTAAAGACAACCATAAGAGATCGAAAGTAATATATCCTTCACATTCTCAATAAAATGAGAAATACACAACTACAGTGCATCAAACATATGTGGTTTTCACAAGGTGTACTGTAGAAGATACATGAAGTGTCCACATTAATGATTTAAAAAAGCTAAATATCTTAAATAAAGGATAATGAATGTGAGTATATGTCTATACAATGATAATATTAAATCATATAACAATATTGGTTGAGGAGTAAAAGTGGTTGTGACACCATGTAGTGAGTTGATTGAAAGGAGGAAGAATATAATTGAGAAGGATAACATACAAAATGAATGTTTTGCTAGGAAAAGTCATAATAGCCAGAAGATTTATGAGTAGAACTACAAGAGAAGATCTTAGGACAATTTAGATTACATAAAGTTATGATGCATACAAGATAGTTGGACATAGCTTAGGAAGGGGGAGTAAATATTAGAAAACATCCAAACAAAATCAGTTGGTATAAGGTGAAGTAAAGATAGGTCCATAAGAAGATCAAACAGACAAAAGGGAAAGAAGGTAGGTGTCAAAATTTGTCAAGGATGGTTGTACCTCAGAGTGAAGATCAACAAATATGCTCATATCTAGCTACAAGATCAGAAGTAGCATGTGGTCAAGGGGATTTGATTTCTCAAGAAAAACATGAAATGAAAAGTTTGTAAATGTTACATGTTTTGTCTCATTTCATTTGTATAAGTGGCTAAAACAATTCATTTCAAAAGTCATAAGCATGAATAGCCTATCATAATAAATAATGAGGATAATTTGGCTCCTGAAACAACCATAAGTGTGCATTATTACAACAATAAAACTCATTTAATTGGTAAAACAACAAAAGACTTGGTATTAGCAGGATTAATACAAGTTTCAGGGAGAAAAGTGCAAATCCAAGGATCATGAAATGGTATCAATTGGTATTCTTATTTTTTCTTACATTGATAATGTTGATTTAAGCTACAATAACCAATATGTTCAACAAAAAACTCAAATCAATAGTCATTTTCAAAGGAGTCAAGTGATGTCAATGGGGGGTAGCTAAAGCCTTTTTCCATTGATGTCAAAGAAGCAGAATGATCAAACATTGGCACCTTAACGAATGATAAGACAATGAAACTTCAAAAGAAAAGGGGGAGACTGAGCAAACAACGATAGTTCTTCGACCTGACATGAGGAGTGTTTCCAAGTGGTGGTGTTTCCATCAATATGAACAATGTCGAGAGGTGTTTCCATAAATTCCAAACGGGGATATTGTTGAGTATGTTGATAGTTGTTGTCATTGATGTCAAGTCTAGACATTGTTGTCAAGTGATGTTAAGCTCAGGATGATATTGTTGATTTTTCATGCATAATTCTTATGATGTTATTGATGTCTTAGTTTCTACCCATAATATTGTGCCAAGCTTATGGTGACTAGGTTTTTTTGTGAGTATCCTATCTTTGAATGAATTGTGTCTATGTGTAACTTGCTCAAAATCACATGAAAGCTGCTTGGTTTGATAGCCCTCTCAAAGTTGTTTCCAACTGTATATGGAACTTAGCCTAACTCTTAAGGGATGTGCAAAAGAAAAAGTTTGAAGTGTTGAAGTTTAGTCATGGTTCCAAAGGATCAAGATTCCATGAGGTCCCCACCTCATTGGATTAACACCAGTTGGAAGAAGAAGGTGGAAGCTCATGAGGTATAAGTCAATGAATGATGGGAGGTGATATAGTAAGTCACTAGCCACAACACAAAATACCAAAGTACAACAAGAAAGACACTCCCTTGTCTCAGTCCAAGACTCCTCTTGCACCTCTTTGGAGTACAAATGGTGAGTTGTTGCTACTATTGACATGTAGAAGTGCAAGAGAAAAAATGGATGTGAGGGAGCTAAACAATAGAAAGAACAAGAGTATATTTGAAACCAAGAAGAAGTTTAATTTGTTGGTTAAAGGTTAAGTTTGCAGACAAATTGATTTGTGAAGTGACTATGAGTTTACAAAATCATAGATATGGAGCATTAGAAGTTGAATTGCAGAAAGAAATTGTAGCCAAGAGGAGATTTGAGAAATAAAAGCATAGATGGTGAGGAATATTAATTGAATCAAAGAGAATAGAAAGAAATGTTGCCACATAGGATGGTGCAACATATCTAAGAATTAAACAATTGGTTCAACGATATTTTAATTAAAATGTCATTAGATCTGAGTTTGAAAATGAGGTGAAAAAGGGAGCTGAGTGGCTAGAGAAAGTTGGTACCTGTAAATATCAGGGAGTTGGTGCCTACAAAATTTGATGTAATTTGGAGTTGGTGCTTACATTCACATCATAATTAAAAAGAAATTGTGGTTCCTCCAGGCAACATAGGATGGTGCAACATATCTAAGAATTAAACAATTGGTTCAACGATATTTTAATTAAAATGTCATTAGATCTGAGTTTGAAAATGAGGTGAAAAAGGGAGCTGAGTGGCTAGAGAAAGTTGGTACCTGTAAATATCAGGGAGTTGGTGCCTACAAAATTTGATGTAATTTGGAGTTGGTGCTTACATTCACATCATAATTAAAAAGAAATTGTGGTTCCTCCAGTATGGGTTTCCACATAAACTCATGGTGTTCAAATTGTATGTGATTGGTAAACTATTGTATTGCTAAATGTTTTTATTTGGGTAATTAATTGTTAAAAGTGTTAAAATACTAATTCACCCCCCTCTCAGTATTTTCCAGTTTACCAATAATGATAGAAATATCCTTTGCCTTAGTCCTCCACCATAGCTTCACAATCCCTATCAAATATGTAGTAACAACCCTAACCTTTTCCTCCTCTAGGCATGCTCCCAATTGTATAATATAGTACTCCACATCTTGTAGAAATTTCCAATCACCTTAGAACATCCTATACCATTATACAATTCTAGTTCCTTTACCTTCACCTTCATTGAAGTACTCGATGAAACTTTCCCAACTACCTTCTTTAATACCACAATTTTCCCTAGAGATTGGTGATCGCTACATCTACGAAAATTTATACTAGGAAGATCTACCTAAAAGGATCACTTCTTACTAGCTCAACCACAGAGCCTTACACCATGATTGTTGAGAGAATTGAATTCGTGATCTATCAATAGCAAAGATTCTTTAGAGACAGGGACTCAACCAACTTAGCTAACCCTCAAGACTCATGTGTTAGATATATTATGTGTGGAGAATCCAAAATTCAATCTTAACATAAGTATAATGCTCAACTATAACTATTCCCACCACATAGAGTCCACAATTATCACATTAACATAATGTCGCATTCATACACTACACAACTGCTCAAAATTAAATACATCAGTTGTATAAGAACAAGAACCTCGGTCCACCCTTCATACATACATACATACATACATACATATATGTCTTCAATTACAATGTTGCAAAATTATAGATTCAAAGCCCTTAACCCTCTCCCAAAATACAATAGAAAATAGTCCCTTGGTTCCCCAAACAAAGTACCAAAGTACAAAAAGAAAGACACTCCCCTGTCTCAGTCCAAGACTCCTCTTGCACCACTATGGAGTGCCCGACTATCCACTTAGTTTGGTCATTTAGATGCTTGCATGACCATCCCATGACTTGGACAACTCCTTACGCCACAATCATGATAGAGTGATCTCTCATGTGGTTGCTCCACTCATTCAGACTTGTTCCAACTCTGTGTGACTTCTTGTGTGAATTCCTTGCTTGAACGGTTTATCCTCTACTCATTCATTCCATTGGTTATATATATGTTACCATGTTGAATTTGAACAACCATTTGTGTGGTCGAGTCGACGCTCTGTCTCCCTGGGTCGACTCTTGTTTTATCCCATCTCCAGGGGGAAACCCCAAATTTTGGCTAAACTGACTTGTTCCATCTCAGGAATGGGTGATCATGTGGTATCGACTGAATCTTGTTCCAATTCAACTTGTGTAGGAAACCCAAAATTTTCATAAAACTAACTTGTTTCATCTTAAGCATGGGAACTCTTGTGGTCTCAGTCGATTTGTACCAACTCTGGGGCACATTTGGGTGGGATTTTCCAATCAAGCATGTTTCTTCCTGGGTGCTTTAAGTCCACTTTGGGTGCATTCATGCCAACTCGAGGGTGCCTTCTTCAACTTCACTTAGTCACGCTTGTGTCGACTTAAGCGCCTTGTGCGGGTGCTTTCATGCTGACTTGAGTGCCTTGGTGCTCTCGATCCACTTGTGCCAAAACTCCCAAAATGTCACATGAACATTGAAAATAATGCAATGTTCAATTCATCTCACGACTCGAGTCTTCTAGCCTATCACATCCCAAATGTCTTGGGAAACTTCCCAACCCAACCCATCGGCAACCATGCGGTGCCGACTAGCTTTTTCTCTTTACACTACTTGAGTTTTCAGACTACACCTTACTTCCAATACTTAGTTTATTTTATGTTAAGTGTTTATTTCTTTTAGTTATATGTGAAACAACATTAAAATTTACTTCATTCAACATTTTATAACCATACATGTACAAAACATCAATAAATGGGAGGTGCAACTCTCAACAGTTCGCCCAACTTATAGTATCAACTTCTGCAAATAATATTGTACAAGTTACAATTTTATAGTGTTTTGGCAATTTCCTGGTTGTCCAGTAACTCGTCCACCTGTTTTAACAAAATTGTGCAACCTATCATTTACATGGTGCGACTTCCGCCTAGTCGTGCAGCTTTCTCGCAACCTTAATAAAACACCTACCCGGTCGTTAAGTTGTTATGCATGTTCTTCCCGACCCATCCACAACTCTATGTGAATGTGTGACCTGCCCACAGTTATTCCTGAACGTGCAGCCTACCTATGACCATGCTCGAACATTCTGCTTACAGCCTTTCCTGAACACACAACTGGCCCAACCAGTGTGACCACCAAAAGCCCTGAATTTCCTGCCCAACAATGAAAAGCCCTGAATTTCTTGCCCAAAAATGAAGACTAGCTCAAACTAGTCCTGTAGCTCACTGGGTGAGCCCCACTTTACCCGTCAGCCTAAACACATCCTTTTCTGCCTTATTTCAGTTTTCAGTGATTTGCTTGTGTACATCGTTTCTTGTTCCTCTTAACTTGCTTGGTCAATTTCTCTGCCTTGACTGAATGACCTTCCTCCAATATATACGCTCTCCAACTTGTGGTCGATATCCCTTGTCGTTTGAGCTAACCTTCCATGTGTATGCAAATGCCCCAGTCTGACCTGTCATTATGTTTTGAACGACCCTCCTTGGGTGGTCGTGCCCATGGGCTGACCTGCTGGTGAGCGGGCAAGCACACCTACCATAGTGCCCATGCTAACTCCTCTCATTCCATCAGTTCATTCCTTGCTACTCCACTATACCACTTGTCCAAGCCTTGCTCGTCACGCCTTAGCACCCGGGTGCCCCACCTTGGTGCAGGCATGCCCTTGGGCATGGGTCCACCAACTCGGCCACTATAATTTATGTCAGTGCACTCCTCCTCGATACGCTCATCCAAGTGTGGGAACTCTCCTACACGACATGCCCATGTAGGCCTGGAATTTGAAATAATTTTTGCCTATCAAATGAAAATTTGAAGATGGGTGTTTATTTTTTATGCCCGTCAATTTACATTTTAAGTAAATTTATGGCTGTCAATTTTTTTCAATCAAGTTTCTTGGTCATATTCATTGTCTGTCAGAAATCAAATTGAGAAACTATAAAAAAAAATTGCAAACATTATACAGGTCTTGTTTAGCAAACACATCCCAGGTCCCATAATCACCATGGAGATGAACTATCCATCTTAACACTTGATGTGATTCTACCCAAACTCAGAAAGCTACAAAACAATAAGCAAATCTAACATAGAAAAATAGACAAATCCAAAATAATGTTCGAGGGAAGACTCACTCGATATACCAACCTTAAGGCACCCCTCAATCACCTCGATAGACTACAGTGCAAGAGTGCCAATAATTTTCTTTCGTTGCATGAAAAAAATTCTGCAAGATACAAAAAATGGAAGCTATGTTGAATACTGTGATTTAATCAAATTTTATGTGCAAAATTATCATAGCTTTCCAATAGAATACAATGGTAAACTATGCAAGAAAAAATTCATAATACAAAACTAAAGGATAAAGGATGTAAGTTCTAAAGGACAAGTCCAATTCTAATTTCAAAAGCCAAGCGTAAAACCCAAAATAGTACATGGTTGAATCATTAACAACTATTTTGAGTGCATATTTTACCTAATGACCAAACTCTTCTAAAAGATCAATTGAATCCAACGCTGAAAATTTCACTCATGTAAGGAAGTGGAAGCTTGTCCCAGTGAAAAAAGCAGTTATAGTTTGCGGTTGTCATTAAATGGATCTAATCGTGCCAAGTTTGAGTTGCAAATACGAATCCGATCATGCCTTGAACTCTACAAAAGATATTTAAACTAGTCCTTTTCTTCCATGTTTCTAATTTCACATAGTAATGACATGTGGCGAAAACTTGTTTTGAAAATGTGCCTCATCTAATCAAGTTTACAAAATAGAGAGAGTTTTATACGAAAATATTCTGCTATTAAAATACATACCATAATTGAAACGATGTTTGAGGGAGTGAAACCATCTTTCCTTGGTGTTGGCGATTCCCTGTAATGCGAGAAGTAGCCTATGCAGTTGTGGGATGCTAGTGATTCCCTAGATGAGTTATGGTGATTTCCTTCAACCCAATTTTGTTGCAGGTTTGATAAAATGTAACTGATGCAAAGTCTAGAGTTGGGGAAAGAATAATGACATGATTCCTTGCACACATGACGAGGGTGATGCGAAGTTCTTTTTGGAATCCAGTAAAGTAAGAAGATCATGAATGCAGACCCACCGTAAAGGATCTAATTCACATAGGCTGGAGCCCTATTTTCCCAAGAAATAGATAGATGTTTGTCATCTTATGAGATTGACTTGAGTATAATTAGAGGAAGAGAAAAACATTACCTTTGCTATGCGTAAGACCTAGACCAGCATAAAGAAGGGAAGCCAAGATCAGAGCAAGGTTGGTGGTAAGAATAAAGATAAGGAATTTATCAATAGCAAAGGGTAAATATTCAAAATTCAAAGTGCTTGCATTGATCACTTCGATTGGGCTTCAGGTAGAAGCTCCTCCCTTCGCTATAAGTAGAGTCCTTCCTTTGTGCACGGTTTTATACCTGATCATATATATGAACTTTCCTTGCTTCCTTATGACCTTTACTTGCTTTCTAACAACTCTTGGGCTTGAAGCAGAGGTACGTAGTTCCTTGCCATACAAAGTAGTGTTTTTCAGTCTGTGGATCACCACACCATATAATCATTCATTCCAAAAGGAAGGATTGGGTCCTAACTCAGGGAACAAAATTTTATTTACGCAATAATCACATATGGTTTTCCTCTCCGCTCGATCGAAGAGATTCAACTGGTTTCAAATTTTTTGTCCTGAGGCACGTAAATGGTTGGTGGTGGATTAAATGGTTTGAGACCCTTGAAGATACGGGAGGGGTATCCTATTAGATGGTCCACATCGCTGGCAAGATATGCAATGAATGTGGAAGATCACGTCTAGTGCCCATCGGATGGTGTAACCTACTAGCATCTCTACAGCTAAGATGGCCTTCACAAGATTGATGATTTTTATGGTTAATCGATGCCAGATGGCCTTCCACTCCGAAATTCCAAGCTATAGCCGTTGTTATTGGTTACCATGGATTATGACGGTTAAATTAAATTTGTGAACATCAAATTTACGGTTTTATATTTTTTTACATGCCACTTTCAATGTTTTCAAATATTTTTAAACTGTCAAATATGTTTAAAAAACCAAAAAATGTTATGTGGAACGTCAAATCCAGGCTTGTGCCCATGTCTTGCCTTTTGGTTTTATGTAGTCCGGCGCCCCGCCTTCATGTGGGAGTATGCCCTCCTAACTTGCTTTCCACATGTGTTCAGTTAAACACGTATATTTCCTGACTTACCTATTGATTTTTCGACTCTCCTCATGCATGTGGGTGGTCACGGGAGCTCGCTGGCCATAGTGCCAACTTAAGGTGCTAACATCCTCGCCCACTTTAAAAGGGTTGTCTCCCTTGAAAACGCCATCTCAACAAATCCATCTCCAAGTCCATCATCACAACAACTAGATAGCTTTTTCTATGACCTTCTCCATGCCCATATCTCATTGCAACTCTGCAAGAACATCATGTGTTGGTACCCCTCATGTTGGTGACTATTCTGGTAGCTAATTTGACTGTAATGTCTCCTCCACAAGAACACATGCATCTATCATCATCACACTTGTCATCACATCCTACTATCATATGATCCTCCTATCCATCTTGCCTCATGGTTTTCTCATCAATTCAAAGGTCCCATTTCCCTAAGCATATGAAACTAAGCCCATCCTCCATTCTAAGTTTAGAAATATGGTGGGGATGGGAAGGTTGATGTCCTTCCATCTCCATCTTCATCTTTCTCCAACATATCAATCCAAGTGTCAACATCCTCCTCTTCTAATATCTGCATGTATGTGTCTTGGTCCTCTTTTTTTCGGTTCTTTGATTTCACATCCTTCCATTCTTTCGTTGCCTCTAGTCCGTATGTCAAGTCTAGAATACTATTGGAAAATTCTCTTATGATTTATGCCTGCTCCATGAGTTTTTTCTTTGTTCGGTTCAACCTCTCACAAACTTCTTTGTTTTTTTAATCTCCTTCCACACCCATCGTTATTATCTTACACTCGCCTTATGGATTTCATGGTTGGGATACTCAATGGTATGTCCTCCCTTCCATCATAAATATACAACTTCCTCAAATGTGGCATGATCATTTCTTCAAACTACTTCATGAATTTTATCCCCAAGATTGCTTCATAATCATCCATCCGCACGATTGTGAACTCAACTTTTCCTAACCATTCACCAATCTTCACCTCCACATCCTCTACTACTCCAATCACTTGGTCAAGTGGAGAGTTCACTGCTTTGAGATGAGCTTGAGTTGGAATGAAATTCAATCCAACTTTCCTTGCTTCCTCTTCTCTCATAAAGTTATGGGTTCCATCGCTATCCACCATGGTGAGCAATGTGCCTGGACCAACCTTCATCCCAACATACTCTAATTTTCTTATCTCAGGATCACAATTTAGGACAAATTCCATTTCTACCACAACACCCAAAATCTACGTCATTCCAACTGATGGTTCATCTTTCTTCTTTCCATCTGACTGTGTAACAGTTGCGACCTTTGGTCTTGAAGGATAATTATTCACCATGTGATCACCCTCGCATAGGCAACACTTCAAAGGTTTCTTTGCATTCAGTTTACCATATTCCTTTGCCTAATCTTCCTTTAAATCCTTTTCTCTCAATTGATCAGACTTCTTCTTTTCTTCTACCCTTTCTTCATGATGGTCTACCAACCTATCAACTACAGCAAATGCCTTCTCAAGTGTTTTGATTTTCTGTTGCTTCACCTCATTGTGTGCCCAAGGTTTCAATCTAATGATGAAGTTGAAAACCTTGTTTTTCTCTGCCATGTCAGGTAACTCCAAGGTCACTCTCAAAAATTCCCATTGATAATCTTGTATACTTTCGCTTTGTTTTATGTAATTAATCTTTGTTCATGCATCCCACATTTCATCTTGTGGGATGAAATAAGCCAACAACGCTTCCTTCATTTCTTCCCAAGTAGAGATGTCCTCAACGTTTCCATGGGAAATGTAACATCCCTCCCTTAATAATAAATGATAAATAATAAGAACTAATAAAAATAATACAAAAATAATAATTAATAATAAAATATAATTAATAATGAATAATAATAAATAAACACTTAATTAAATAAAAAATAATAATAACTAATAAAAAAAATAATAATGATTAACAAAATAATAAGTAATAATAAAATTAATGAATAAAAAAAGAAATTCTAATAAAATAATGTAAGTAATAAATAAAAAATAGTTAATAACCAAAATAATAAATTTAATAAATAAAAATTAGTAATAACCATAATAAAAGAAGGAAATTATCAAAAAATTTAGCATGCCGACACTTGGAGGGTGGGCATGTGGCATGCAGACACATGGATGCTGTAGCAGTATTTATATGAAATGGGGTTATGCTAGTTCCTGTATGATTCTTTGACAAATTTACTGGATTTTCTGTTATGAAACTGACTTATGCGCAATTTTTCTTCATTGCATTTGTATTGTTGAGTTTTCATACCTATGTGGGGTTTCTTTTGAATTTTCCTTTACAAGAAATGACTGATTCCCTGTTTTGCTGTATTTGTGTTATCTTTGTTGTACTGTGACTGTGGTTGTTCTTGGCTATGGAGATTGCAGAGGCCTCTTCCTCAGCCATGGAAGAAGATAGCCCAAGCTTGATAGACCACCTGGACTTGGGCACGGCAGGCCATATATTCAATTACCTGGATGATCCCATGGATCTTGCTCGCCTGGCTGCAGTTTCCCGTTCCTGTCACCAAATTGGTTGATCGGATGGTTAGCCATCGACAGTGGTTCCATGCTTGCGTTGTTCTGGCCATTGCATGAGTTCAAAAGGATGGACTGTGTGCAAGTCCCTTGTCATTTTAGTGGAGTGGATACTGCTCGGACTTGGCACAATAGTCTATTCTTTGTAGTGGAGCTCTCCCTATACATGCTTGTTTGCCAAAGCTTTTTGGAAAAAGGGCTTATTTCCATGATAATCCCTTTTTTTTTTCCTTTTCTAAATGGGAACCTCTATTTTTACGGATTATAAACCCTCCAACACTTCCGTACTAGCAAAGAATGGGTTGCTGGTACTTCGCCAACGTTTATTGCACTTGTGGATGTCGTTTACTGTAGGACGAGGCTATCATTTTCTTCTTCGTCAGTTTAAAGAATTTGCAGGGTGTAGAAACAAATATTTTAAGAAGGTCGTAATCCATGGGGTCTATTCTATTGCATAGCTTATTAAGGGTTACAATTTTATATTTGATTTCTTAGGTAGAGGGCAAATTTTCTCTAAACTTATCAGTTGCCTCAATTTTATATTATCTAATCTTTGTCAAATTTATTTTCTAAAGATTGCACAACAAATTGTTGGGAAGCCACATAAAGATCTAATCATCGTTTCGCAGGGATTCATCATAAATTTTGGACAAAGGATTTCCATCATTTCTTAAAGGCAAAAGTTCCATTTTAAAAGATGATTTTCAGTGAAAAATTTCTTTAGAAATCTACTGGCAATTTGAGGCCTTTTTCTCAGAGTCGAGAGCTCCTAGAGGGGCCTTCTTTTGACTATTGTATTGGTCTTGAATCCGTCATTGATTCCTTGTAGAAGAGATACAGTTGTAAGTTATTTCCTTAACGTCTTACTCATCCATCTCCCAGCTTGGCCGAAAGAAAAAAAAAATATAATTATTCAGTAAAGGAGGGGCAAGATTTGCATAGTGATTGCTATTTTAATTTCATAGGAGTATATGTTAGTTTGAGTGTTTTCTCCCAAGCCCTGCTTTTAACTGCATGAAGTATCTTGAAAAGACAATTGCTTTTATCACCTTGAATAGGTATAGTCATGATGCTTAGTCTCTTTGTATTTTATTCGCTGGTTCATTTACTGCTTTATGGTGCTCCTCAAGTTTTCTTTTTCAATTTTCTTACTCAGCCAGGTTGGGTTATTAGAATTGGTAAAGAATGTTTGGGTAAAAGCTCGGTTTATGCAAGTCTTTGCTCGAATAAAATGATATTTGAAATGCCCTAGAAACTATAATCTGCTCCCTAATCACAGTCGATTTCATAGCATAATTGCAGTAGTTGATCTTTGCCAACATTTCTATTTTGTGGTGGTTGGTTAGGTTTTTATTCAGCACAATTTCTCATGGCAATCTTTACATTACTTTTGAATGTTACCAATATTCTTTGATATTTTCCCATATGGTATTTTTCACAATATGGTGTTCAGAATGTTTGAATATATGTGATGGCAATGCTAGTGTTGCCTTGATCAAGTGTTTCATATCTTACACACTTAATCTTTGGGTTTGTATACACCGGGTAATGCACTATAACAATGATCTGAAATAGTTGTCCAGAGGGACAGTGTCATTATGGTTATAATCTGCTCTTGAATGTTGGGACTAAATGCGCTTTCATGCAGAAACTTTCACAGCTAGTTAACCTACAGAATAATACGATTCTGTCACTGCTATATTTTGACTTGTGTTCAAAGGTCTCTCTATAACGCTCTAAGTCTCATTGCCATCTTCGAACTTGTGATTATACTGGTTAAAGATTGCTCACTGTTTGCTCTGTTAACACTTATTCAGCTATTTCTTGTATCTGAATTTATATTTTAACACCTGTGAATTTAATTTAGCGATATATCATATAATGGGTAGTGACATGGTGTAGCTATTCTCTGAGTTCTGTCATCCTAGGCTTCATTGGGCATTAAATTGGTTTTATGGTGATGATGATGGAGTAAATCTATAGTTTTCATTTGTACATCTTTGCCTCGTCATTTTTTTTAGCATTCCTCATGGTGTAAATGAATACTTATGTACTTTGTGCACGATCTATGAATAATGGCCCATTCATTTTCCTCTCAGCTGCCCTGAGTCCTCAACTTGTATCGGAGATAAACCATACTGGGGGGAGAGCGAATCTAAAGACCTGAAAATGATCCTCGAGGGCACTGAAATATGGTTGATTTCTTCATTATTTAGAATATTTTGAATTGTCTGCTTCACAATGGACTGCTAGTCAATGGTTCTGATTGTTTGAAGTGTCACATAACATTGCTAAACTGCTAGATGGTCCTTCAATTTTTATTTCCTCATGTTCTGCATTGAATTTATAAGTTTCTATGCTCATCTTTTTATCATTGAGGAAAGCCATTGCTAATTTTCATTTTTGACCAATAAATTCAGTGTTTTCTATTGTCAGGATTGCTGAGATCCTACAATTCCAGTTTCATATAATACTGTTTTTTTTCCTTGTTGATAGTTGCTCTCGAAGCAAAGCTTTAATGTTAGTAGTTTCTTTGTATTGTTCTTCTTTGTTGGCCTTCCACTGAGGTTCTTTTTTTTAATGTGCCTATCTTACGAAGATGGTAAGGGGCATTTTCATTGAGTGAACAGGTGACAAATCTGCTTCTTAGGATCTGTCTCCTTCCCAGATTTCAATGGGGAAGGCAGGCAGTGATACAGCTTTGGGGTAAATCTTCACTCTGCTGATGCATCTTTTGGGGTAAATCTTCACTCTGCTGATCCTTTTTGAGACTGGATATCATTCTGATGTGCATCGTCAATTTCTACGTTTTCCACTGGAAAACTGAAGTGCACCTTCGGATCTTGTTTGGCTCTCATTCCACTTTGCTCGTGTTCCATTTTCCGGAGAGCTGAAAATGAATGTTGAACTCATACTGGCTGCTGAATCTTTTTTTGGTCTGTTTTTTTTTCTAATTTTAGAATTGTGCTACTTTTTCAAATCATTTATTTTGTCTGTAAATTAGTTGTAAATAGCTGAAATATAAATAGTCCTCTGTGGATAGGAAGAGATCTTGGAATGGTCATTTTCAATGTTTCATATATCAAATAACTCAGTTTGATATTTAATTTGCATTAAAGTAAATTGATATATAAAAAGTTACATAGTTGATGATGCTATTAAGCATTCTGAAAAGTAGTATATCCGCCATGAAAAAGGCAAAAAAAAAAATCTACACCAAATGGAGCTGAGCAAAAGCCAGCCCACAGTTCCATCATGAAAAAAAAAGATCCTGTCCAAAACCTGGGCCTCCCCTTAAGCCCTGATCGAATGAGTGGATAATGTGTCCCTATTTCAATTCTCCAATACGCATAAATATGGGAGCAAATGCAGTCTTCAAAGACAGGTTGGATAGAGTTTGCCAGTATTTCTTACTGTGATCCTTCCTATACGGTAGTGGCAACCTTCAGCTTTGTGATGCTCTCCGTACAATTAAGACGAACATTTCTATTGATATATATATATATATTTTTTATATTAAATTAAATAAGATCAGTACAAAATGTCAAGTATGTGATATCTTTGTAACCTAATTCTTCCTAGCCTGAGACTTAGTATCTCGCGATTTACTTTAGGTACAGTGTTTTCATCTTAAACTTCTGCGACCATGTTGTATTTCATAATACAGTGTTTTCTAGTGTGTCAATACATTCGCACTAAGGTATGATTTCATCAATTGTGACAGACAGATCTTCCACTGCAATCGTATATATTTATATGTCACTTTGTCGTTGAAATTTTCTTGATCCCAAGTTTTGGGTGCTCACTGTGTAATAGAACTTCATTACTTTTATTAGATATTCAGTTTTTCCACTTTCGATGATTTTGTGAAGGTTTTCTCATTTAGGTTTGGACTTTAACCTCAGATAAATTCCTTGATTCAAAGGGATCAGGGGATGTCTCCTTATCAATATTTGGGGATTGATCGATCCTAACGTCTGAAATTCTTGTACTTCCACAAGCAAGGGTTGACTATGATTCCTTAAATGAGCAATTTCCGTATCTTTGACAGTATGTTTGTCAAAATTTTTCTTGACATCTGTTGCGAGTCTTGGTCACATAGTATTGTAACATCTCCAATTCTTGTAGTCGTCTTATGAAACTATTTCTGGTGTTAACCTGTTCTTTTAATGAAACCATTGGTCTTGTAAACCTGCTCTTTCAATTTGCATCCAATGTATGAACTTCAATTGAAGATCTTCTTTCTCATTTTCAAGATCCTTAATTTTCTTCACTTACACTTCATTTTCCTTTGATTTTCTAGTTTTGCTTTAAACAATCAATTTCACAATCAGGGAACTTGTTTTCACTTTGTAAGTTGATAATTTTATTTTGTTACTCAATCTTTAAGAATTTTTTTTTTTAGAAAATTCCTAACACACAATGCAAGAGAGCCATTACAGGAAGTTGGAGGCTGACAATTTTCCTCTAAGGCCTCTTAATCTTCAATATTGGTCTTCAAATTTAAATTTGAAATTTTCACTAGCCGTATAATCAATAGACTACATGAAGGGCTTCACTGGTTGTTTGATTTTAGTTCTATTGGTTGCTGTGGGTTTATTTTATGTTAGGTTTGTTGTATTCTCTTTTTTATCAAAGACTGGTTTTTTTAGGCTAGAGCCACATATTATGCGTTAAATTATAAGTGTGCTTTTGACTTGAACTAAAGTCACTTTAACTTGGAGATGGAATAATAATATCTACTCTCACAAATTTTTAGATAAATAGCATTTTGGTAACTTAGTATATTGATGGTTTTTGAGAAATTTGAATTAAACCGTTAACAAACCTTCTCATAAATCATACAAATATGAGTTTTATGGTACTATGCAGTGTTACAAATTGTTAAATTCAGAAGGAGGAAATATAAATAGGCAGATTATGGTGAATAAATATGATGAATAATGGATCTCGTGAGAAGACCTCATTTGTAGCAATAGAAAGGTGGATGTGGCAATGGAGCAAGATTTCTCTTCGATACTAGTCTTTACTTGGTCTTTATATTATTCTTCATTTGCATTTATTTCTATTCATTTTGGAAAATTTTGGAAAATTTTAAGGTTGTTAGTGATGTTGGTTCACAAATATAACACTTTGTAGAAAGCTCCGAGGAACTGGTACTTCTACATCTCATGATGACACACGTTCTTGGCTTGTATGTTTGAACATCACACCTTTGATCATAAGTCTTCAAATTTTGATTTTGAAAATCACTTGTTTAGGTTTTGACCTTTTGAATCTTTTGGAGACCTACAAAAACTTAGCACTTTCTTTCAATAAAATATGAAATGATGGATAAAGAAAGGTAATCGGTCTTCTTTCATCAAATAAATACACAAAATAATCACAAATAGTGCATGGAAAATAAATCCAAGGAAAAACAAACAAGACAAATAACTGAGGGACTTGTTGATTTAAATGAATATATCTCTTCTTTTTTTTTGGCATCTATCTTCAAGGTTCCTAGCTGTATAAGAGCATTTATATGCTTGCTGAGCAATCACTGTTTGCATTAGATAAGAGATATATTGTTGGACAAGTTTTGTATAATTCTAACACATTATTTAAAGATAACTTTATATTGGATGTTAATGAGATTTGAAGGTCTTCTTGATTATGTTAGACATCTCCTAAGTTGAATGATCATTGGGATTTTCTTACTTGAATTAGAAACATTGGTTGCATTTT
>APFE030499334.1:10759-22153 GCA_000404065.3 Pinus taeda | reverse complement strand
CAAGAATATATAATAGTAGTAGATGATAACCTAAGGTGAACATATTCACCATAATAGGATATACACATGCACAGAGATTTCAATAGTAAACAGTACTCATCATTAACTCTGATTTTCACAGGAATTATCAGAAAGAGATCCTTAAGAGATCCTGAATATGATATGAACAGTGAGAATATTCAAAGTGGCCCAAGCAGAATCTTTATACACACTTGAATATAACCTACTTTCTCTCTGTTAACACTAGCAGACACTTTTCCACCGAATCATTCCCTCTCTGTTAAGACCTGCCAGTTTTACACTTATATTTCAAACTAGACCTTTTTCATACCAACAGGCAGACTGATCTCAAGGGGATATAATTTCATTCCATTATACTTACAGATGGATATTTTTGCTGAATATAATTTTAGCCAATTTCTATTGATCACCAATGTTCTCTTGATCCAGCATCACAACTTGCAGTTGCAAGCTTTCGCTCTACCGGGGACTTGAACAATTCTGCCTGCCCCTGAAACGCTGGTTTCGGTGCAAGCCCAATCTCTCCATCTTCCAAATCACTCCACTCATCACAATCAAAATTATCAAAATCACTCGCATCTTCAACCTCAAACATGCCATTTGATAACGATCCTTCCGCAACATCATCCTCATCCATTGATTCACCATCACCATCCCGCCTTTCAGCTGTCTGCCTCTTCCCCGCTAACATCAATGCCTGAAGTTTCTCCTTCCAGAGCAAAAAGGGTCCCTTCTCTTTCAATTCCGAGCCGCGGTAAGCCTCTCTGAGAAACACAGAATCCCTATCCCCCTTGAACGACACGTAGAAAAGCTCAGGATGGCGCAAAAGCATCGCTCTCACCTTGTTAGAAAACTTGAAGGCATGCCTGAAATGGGTTAAAATATCAACCAGTGTTCTCTTCTCCAACGTAAGACTTAGCAACTCATGAATTACTGCACAGGCATGCTTCTCTGCCTCCATCGAAGCTGGTTGCAAACTAGTACAGTCTGAATAAGGCGAAATGAATGGCATTTCCTGGAACATAAGAATACGCTGCTTATCTTTCCTGGACAGGCTGTACCCATTTGGAAGATTTAACTTCTTGAACTTACGAGGCCTGTCAAGTATAAGTTCACTGTCCGGAATATTAGCTTCTTCCGAGGCCTTTTCTGCAAAGGAGACTGCAAGAGTAGGATCCCATGAAGTCAACTCCAATGCAGGCCCATAATCTGTATCAACAACCTTAAAAAACTCAGGATACTTATTGCATAAATTAGTTCTGAAATCCATGGGGAGACCCATATCAGTAGCTAAGTGGGCAATCTTCTCCAGCAATACCCTCTTGCTCACAGACATCATTAAAAGTTTCCTGAGATTCTCAACTAAAAGACCCTCCATTTGAGATTTAATCTGCAGTTCTTCCCGGTGCAGCTGCTGTGCCTGGGGGGTCAATGTGAAATAGAAGCAGTATGCCTCTTCTTCAGTTACTTGGAAGACTGATGGGTATCTTCTCAATATGGGGATGAGTCTGCGTCCCCTCTGGAGGCCGAGGTGCTTTCTGTGCTTGGCAAGCTCTGCCACAGACATTTTGTGGTTGGGTTGTTTGAGAAGGATGTGCTTGATCTGGTTGACTAACTTGAGCTTCTTCTGGCTCTCTATGACCTTGTCCAGAGGCCGCTCTTTGCATCTCTTGATCAGAGCACTGATTGGAACAGGGGAAGGAGGAAGAATTTGAGATGCAGTGAGTGACTTCAAGTAATGGGTAGTGTCTCCCAGAAAAGAGTTTTTGGTGTGACTGAGCAAAAGGGGTCCATTTTGTGGAGTGCGAGCGCTGCTTATTCGCACGGGATTTAGGCGAGCAATTGTAGAGTGGAATATGGTGGGTTTCAGGGCCGGAGATGATGAGGGTAGTGATAAGTTTGTGAAACTCTGAGGAGATAGGCCAGCGCTCATCTCCATCCTATATCATGCCTACGGCACTCATCTATATCTTCTCGCTCGAATACCCTATAAATACGCGTGTGAGTAACCAAAAACCTTGTCAAACCGCCATGTCATGATTAAATCGGGGTGAATAGCTTTTACGTGGCACTGAAATCTTGATCGTTGAAGGGTACTGAAATCTTGGACCTTGCACAATCTTTTGCGTGTATGGAACAGAAATATCTATTTGTCTTGGGGTTTTACGACTAACCTTTAAAACCACTTGTAAAATCCCATCTATTGTGTTGTATGTCGAGATTTTAATATTTCTTAAATTATATTGTACCTAGTGTAAAGTATAAAATATATATTTGAGAGTCTCGTTTTAAGTTTCTTTAAGGTGAATTTGATTGGATCCACTCGTAAATTTTACTAGGTAGAGACATCCAAGGATGCCATTACCTGTGCGCCTTCCCTTCCACCTCGCCTACACCCATGTGAACCGCAGTTGACCTTGTACGACTCGTGTCCAACATGGACTGCCACGTGTTGGGCAGTGTGTAAGGTTTCAAAACTCATTTAACACACTTCCGCAGTGTTGTTTTTGGCTGTTTGCTGTGATGTGTGGTTTGCCTCTTGTTTTTATGTTCGGGTCCACTTGTTGGCGAAGCCCTCCACCGATGATGGCGCGGGACGGCTCCAGTACCTGCGCACTTTGTCCGCCATGGTTGAGTTGATGTCTGCCATTGTTTGCCGATACGCATCCATGGTTGGAATAGGGTTTTTGTTGTTCTTGTGGTTTTCCGCTTGCAATTGTTGGTCATTTTTTACCGCTGGTGGTTTAGGGTTTCCTTGGTGGTTGTTTAATTCGCACTATTTGTTGTTTTCGGAGGAGCCAGTTCCAATTTCAGCCAGTTCGAGGTCGAAGGTTGCATTTATAGGTAATTGCAAGTTTTTGTGGTTTTTGTGGTTTTTGTTTGGTTTTTTTTGTTTTTTTGTTCTCCATTTGCTAATTTCCAACTTGTTGTAGGTGTGGCGAGCTCTGAAGAAGGTCTGGCGAAAGTGTGGTGAGCTCTGGACTTGGACATGGCTTCTATCCGGTAGGATTTTAATCCTACCAGCCATTTTTGATGTGTTTTTCAACATAGAACACCTCACCTTGTGTTTTTGTTAACTTTGCACTTGGAGTTAATGGCAAGTTTTGGGTTTTGTAGGTTAGGGGTTTTGTTTTGAGGGTTTAGGGTTTTGCAGGTTAGGGGTATATGGTTTTTATATCCTTAGGGTTCCCTTATTCGTGCATGAATTTCTAGCATTGCTCCTAACTATTGTTCTGTAATTTTGCAAATGCATACTTTCATTTTGATAAATTGTTTCTCTCTTCATTCCTAAGTGATTTCAAATCGATTTTGCTTAATGTTTTCAAAGAGAACTCTAACAGGAGGTTTGCAGGTTAGGGGTATATGGTTCTTATATACTTAGGTTTCCCTTATCGTGCATGAATTTCTAGCATTACTCCTAACTACTGTTCTATAATTTTGCAAATGCATACTTTCATTTTGATAAATTGTTTCTCTCTTCATTCCTGAGTGATTTCAAATCGATTTTGCTTAGGGTTTTCAAAGAGAACTCTACCAAGAGGTTTGCAGGTTGGGGGTATATGGTTCTTATATACTTAGGGTTCCCTTATTCGTGCATGAATTTTTAGCATTGCTCTTAACTATTGTTCTATAATTTTGCAAATGCATACTTTCATTTTGATAAATTGTTTCTCTCTTCATTCCTGAGTGATTTCAAATCGATTTTGCTTAGGGTTTTCAAAGAGAACTCTACCAGGAGGTTTCTAACATATTTATTGGTTCACAAAATCGTCACATAGGTAATTAGTTCTCCCTTCGAACCCTTATTGATATTTACTAATTTGTTTCTTGATTTGCCTTCCACTTTTCATGCTCTAAGCATTGGTCTCTATTTGAGTAGGCTTTTAGAGTTATGATGGTTTCCAAGTATTTTACACAGGAAAGTTTACCTCAATTTTATTTTGTTCACCTCAGAACCTCTCCAGTGAGTTTTATTTTAACAATCTCTATTTTGGGGGTCTTTAGGTTCAAATCTTTATCTTTCGAAGTGTTCTCTCGATAAGGGTTCATTTAGCAAAGCGAGTTTCTTTTCCATTTTCGATCTCGGTTAGCATTCAGGTTTTTGTTCATTCTCTTCTACTATTTACAGCTTCTTTTGAATATAGATATGTGAATTCTTGCACTTCTAGTCACAACTAGGTTAATAACACTTCTAGATGGTGTGGGGTTAAATTATATCTATAGTTATATACAACCATACAACCTTATCACCTTATGGAGTCAGGGTTATCACCTTATGAATGTGTTTGATAGTTAAGATATTTTACAGAAGTATGTGCTTGTAGGTAAGCTTACTTAGATCTAGGTTATTCTTTCAAAGTTGAAAAACTACTTACAGTGGCATGCTTTCTATCATCCCTCTTGACTGCAATGAATAATTAGATTTGAAGCATATTGCTACTGTGACTTAATAAAAACCATAAGACAATAATAATAAGCCTAAGACCATTGCACATTGACCATAAGAGGCTAATAAAGTCATATGTTTTTCTATCATCCTTCTTGACTGCAATGAATAATTAGATTTGAAGCATATTGCTACTGTGACTTAATAAATACCATAAGACAATAATAATAAGCCTAAGACCATTGCACATTGACCATAAGAGGCTAATAAAGTCATATGTTTTTCTGTTGGTGACTTTCCAAGTGTTTTCTAAGGTCTGGTATATGTCTTCTGATATCTGAAATATGCTTTTTGAGATCTAGTGTACTTGTTTCAGTAGGAAGAAATCAATTTGCTAAGGTTTAATATCCATAAGAAATCACTTATCAGTGTTGGGAGCATCATTTTGAAGCTAATGGTGAAGTATTAATTGATTTATTTTGTGAAATATTGTTCATCTTTGCAGTGGAAAAAGAAGCCCCAAGACATATTATGAATTGACATAACAATTTCAAAAGGGGAATAAGTATCTAAGTTATCATTGTAGCATCTTTTGTGGACTAATATCATCTCTCTTAAATATTTCAGAGGTGGTGTATTTTTTGAGCCATTGGTTTCAGGTCTAACTATTATGTTTGCATCCATTGGGTGGCAAACTTCATTGGTTTCTCTTTTTGTCTTTCTTATTTGAGCATTGCATGTTTGCATCTCATCTCATTGCAAAACATTACATTGACATTCTCATTTGTATTTTTCATATAACACAACATGTTCTAGCTACTCTTCGGGAATATTAACTCTTGCATAATATGTCCTTCCTATACTTATCATCGTTCCTTACAAAATTGTTGCATTATTAAAGTAGAGAAGGAATCTTATAGAAGTCAGATCTAAAATTAACATAAAGGTGACTTTTGTGCATGGCTTTTAGTTTCTAAATTAGCTACTTTCAGTTGAGGGTTGCTAACATTTATTTTTCCTTCCACACCATCGTCTTGGAGATAGGCTTGTGGATGTGAATGAACTTAGTAAGCATGTCGATTAGTGATTTTGAGATTGTGTGGATGTGGATGATTGCTTCAGCTTTCCTCATCATTTGAAAAAATTGATAGATCCCAAGTAGTTCAATAGGTATTTTTCCTCTTTAATTTGTCTTTTGTCGGGGCAGAGGTCAAATTATAGTAAGGGACCTAGCAGGATATGAGACATGGAACCTAACTGGATGGTTTCTTCTTGTTGATGATTACTACCTCATCATCTAAAAGAACTGCTAGATCTGAAGCATTTCAATCATCATCCTACTCTCAGGTATCGTCACCCCTAGCTTCCTTTTCAGTTTCCCTTGATGTTGTTGCAATGGACCATGGCACTATACAGGTGTATGAAGGATCACATCCACATATCCTCCCTCTCATTCTCTTAGCTCTAGATGTTGTAGGTAAGCTTACTTAGATCTAGGTTATTCTTTCAAAGTTGAAATACTGCTTACAATGGCCTGCTTTCTATCATCCTTCTTGACTGCAATGAATAATTAGATCTGAAGCATATTGCTACTATGACTTAATAAATACCACAAGACAATAATAATAAGCCTAAGACCATTACACGTTGACCATAAGAGGCTAATAAAGTCATATGTTTTTTTGTTGGTGACTTTTCAAGTGTTTTTCTAAGGTCTGGTATATGTTTTCTGATATCTAAAATATGCTTTTCGAGATCTAGTGTACTTGTTTCAGTAGGAAGAAATAAATTTGCTAAGGATTAATATCCATAAGAAATCGCTTATCAGTCTTGGGAGCATCATTTTGAAGTTGATGGTGAAGTATTAAGTGATTTATTTTGTGAAATATTGTTCATCTTTGTAGTGGAAAAAGAAGCCCCAAGACATAATATGAATTGACATAACAATTTCAAAAGGGGAATAAGTATCTAAGTTATCATTGTAGCATCTTTTGTGGACTAATATCATCTCTCTTAAATATTTCAGAGGTTGGTGTGTTTTTTGAGCCATTGGTTTCAGGTCTAACTATTATGTTTGCATCCATTGTGTGGCAAACTTCATTGGTTTCTCTTTTTGTCTTTCTTACTTGAGCATTGCATGTTTGCATCTCATCTCATTGCAAAACATTACATTGACATTCTGATTTGTATTTTTCATATAGCACAACATGTTCTAGCTACTCTTCGGGAATATTAACTCTTGCATAATATATCCTTCCTATACTTATCATCGTTCCTTACAAAATTGTTGCATTTTTAAAGTAGAGAAGGAATCTTATAGAAGTCAGATCTAAAATTAACATAAAGGTGACTTTTGTGCATGGCTTTTAGTTTCTAAATTAGCTACTTTCAGTTGAGGGTTGCTAACATTTATTTTTCCTTCCACACCATCATCTTGGAGATAGGCTTGTGGATGTGAATGAACTTAGTAAGCATGTCGATTAGTGATTTTGAGATTGTGTGGATGTGGATGATTGCTTCAGCTTTCCTCATCATTTGAAAAAATTGATAGATCCCAAGAAGTTCAGTAAGTATTTGTCCTCTTTAATCTGTCTTTTGTCGGGGCAGAGGTCAAATTATAGTAAGAGACCTAGCAGGATATGAGACATGGAACCTAACTGGATGGTTTTTTCTTGTTGATGATTACTTCCTCATCATCTAAAAGAAATGCTAGATCCGAAGCATTTCAAGCATCGTCCTACTCTCAGGCATCGTCACCCCTAGCTTCCTTTTCAGTTTCCCTTGATGTTGTTGCAATGGATCATATCACTATCCATGTGTATGAAGGATCACATCCACATATCCTCCCTCTCATTCTCTTAGCTCTAGATGGTGAATTTATTATGCCATGTCCTTCCTCAAAGCAATAAAACAACCTAGGTTAAAGCATGTCTTCCACTGTAATAAATAGTCTTTCAATGTTAATAATCAATTTTTTATAAACATTTGTGCTTGGCTCGCAAATAAAACTGCTTTACAACCAACCAAGTTGTTGTTGGCTTTTCAATGTAGTGAATGCATAGAACCATAATGTTGTTAGTGTTTCAAAGCAATAAAACAACCTAGGTTGTAAGCCAAAATGTTTATGTGACAAGAAAAAGACACAATCCATCCAATATCCACATCATAATGTGGTTACAACCAAAAACAAATGACACCCCTATTCTTTATGATCCTGAAAATCTTGTAAGACTCCTACATTATAATAGACTATAGATGTTTCTTCTAAAATGGATTTTGGCTACAATATCGCACACATTATGAAATAAAACAACCTAGGTTGTAAGCCAAAATGTTTTTGTGACAAGAAAAAGATACAATCCATCCAAAACCCACATCATAATGTGGTTACAACCAAAAACATATGACACCCCTATTCTTTATGGCCCTTAGAATCTTGAGTGCCAAAACTCCCCGAGTTACCTTCTTGAGCCAGGTAGGTTGGCCTACCTGTCAAGGGTTGATTAGGAAATGGTTGATTGTTGCCATATGATTGACTCCAATTTGCAGCTTCCAACCATGGAGGTATTGAGTACCCATACCTCACATTTGCACTACTGACCCCTGCATTAAGTGGAGGTGTGTAATGAGCATGCATAGAATTGACACCAACTCTGGTAGGAATAAGGCAAGTGGGTAAACCCTCAGTTTGATAGCGAGGCACTTGAATGTTTATGAGATCTTGGAATAATGGTGTATTATCTGCAGTGGAGTCCAATAATTTTGAAATAATCCTAGTTTTATCAGCTATTCTTGTATCATTGTCAACCATATTGATCATCCCTTGTTCCTTTTCAAGCATTTGTTGTGCCTTTCTTTTTTCCTTTTCCTATCTTGCCATTTGTTTTTGTTGGTCCTTAATTTGCCTTGCTTTATCTCTTTCAATCCTTTCATCTGCTTGACGTTGCGCTGCAACAATCCTTGTTGCCTTCTTCTCCTTGACTAGATCCTTCTTCTTTTTTTTAATTCTTGCATTTCAAATTTCTTTTTCTTAGACTCAACTAACAGGTTTATATAGTCCTCTGAGGTGAGTAACTATGAGCTTCGGCCCAGACGAAGACTACCCGGTGCACCTTGCTTTTTTTTCATTGATACTCTCTCTATTGGTAGCTTTAAGAACCGGCCAAGTGTCTTCTCCACCCCTCCCACCTGCATGTCATTGCTTGGTACTTCCCTTTCAGTGTCTAATGGAACTAATTGAACTATATCATTATCTTCATTTAATGCCTCATTATGTGCTTCATCTTCTTCCATTGATCTATTGTCCACAAAAAAATGAACAATTTCACTGTTCAATTCTGTTGGTTGTGAGGGCATGTTCATGCTTTCTTCATTGGTTGCTAAGACACTATGTGCATTCATATTAATCATTGCTTCTACTAGCCATGAAGGTGGGGTTACTTGGCTTGGCAATGTCAATTGGTCATTGTCAACTGCATGTTCAACAATGTCATTAACAATATCAGCAACAAGAGTTTCATGTTCTTGAGTTGGTAGAACGATCTCCATGTTACTGCAAATTTGTTCATGGTTATATTGTGTTTCACATACAGTTTCATCATCTTCAGCATATAAGTGTCCTTGAGATAGGGAAATCATATTACTAGCTGCAACAACATCATCTTGGTCATCTACTTCTTGCACTTCAACACTTGTTTGGGCATTCCCTTCTTCCTGACCATCCACATGAAACGCTTGCCTACAACCAATAACATGCATAAGAGCATCATAGTTCAGTGGCCAGATTCCTGTCCTCCTAAAGCCAACCTTGATATTTGATGGTGTCAAAGCCCTTTTAAAAGCTTTACTTGCAAGCTCTGCTAGCTCGAACCTTTTCACCTCAACCCCTAGATTCTTTGCCATCCATGCAGCACGCTCCGACCTAAAATAGTTCTTGAAAGGGCCAAACACACTAACATCAAGGGGTTGCAATCTATGAGTGGTATGAGCAGGCAATATCAACAAGTCGATGCCTAAATTTTTTGCTTCCTCAATTGTTTGTACATCCATGTGGCTCCCATGGCCATCTAATATCAATACGTGTCTGTTATTAGGCGAGACGCCACCTGGTACCGATGCAGCAAAGTGAAAAAGCCAACTTAAAAACAATTCTTTAGTCATCCATGCATGGGGATGTGCAACAATGCATGCACCTAGTTTACAATTCTGTATATAGTTTTTCAGTTGATTTTTACCTTTGAATAAATAAAATCTTGGGATTGAAGTACCAATTGCATTGACACAACATAAAATATTTATCCACTCCCTACTCTTATGCAAAATCTTTGGCACATTTCGGCTCCCTTTCTTGGCAATTACCCGCATGCCACAATTCCTCCCTACCTGTAAACCTGTTTCATCACAGTTCCATATATGGTCTACTCCATAAGAATGTTTATCATAAGCACTAGAAAGTGTGTCATAGAACTTTTGCACAACTGCAGGGCGAATTTAATGCTCTGTCTCTGTCAAGGCCCTCAGCAGTACGCAATGCAAGTTCTGGATGCCTTTTTTTAAACCCAAACCACCATGATTTACCAGGAAACCCATCTTTGAATGGGTTTGGCCTCCCTGGACAGATTTTAGCAACTGTGGATTTGAGTTGTATCAACTCTAGCCCATGTCCTAATTGGGCCATCTCTTTACACCACTCAACCATCTCAGCTCCTCCTCCTCATTCATAATTGTAAGAGGCCCTCTACGTTTTGTATGAGTCAGTCCATTTATCCAATAATGTATTGATGAGGGAGGAATACCATGTTTTTTTGCAGATTCCCGAACTAAGTATCCATTAAACTCTATGTCATCAATTGCAACTAACATTTGTTCTTTTGTCCATCCTCTTATAGCACTGATATTTTTAGTTGAACTTGCCCCTTGGATTGTTGTTGACAGTGGTTCTGTGGTTGATGGTGTGTTAACATCAGCTGCCGTCACATGGTCATCCTCAACAATGTTCCCTGGGGCATTGCTGACATTGACATCCGCTGACCTGTCCTCATCAGACGATGTGCATCGCAGCTGCGCACCCCTTGTCACTCTCCTGCCACTTCTCCTTGTACGAGTAGCATAACTTCCTTTTGTTATAGATGCAATAACCTGTAAATATATTGCATGCATTTAGATATTAGAATATTTGTAAATTATGCTTTCATACAAGGCAAAAATACCTCTGCTTTATTACAGAAAATTATCAACATGTATGTTAGTATCCCTGAAAAATCAAATATACATAATCATTTTGTTGTATGTCTTCAAAATTATCAGTGATTGTTGTTTTGATAACTTGTCTTTACACTTAAAATACCATGACTGTATTGATTGGTTTTGTTATGCATTTCCCAATAGAGCTCTTGTTCGGTTTGACTACTTAAAATATTGTTTTGTTGTTTTGTTGTTTTTTGTAAGGATGCACTTATCTAGAAATGGATCTCTGGCTATCAAGGAGTTATCATTGGCCAAACCAAGCGTGGTATTTAATTTGACCAAGGATCCAACTCGAGACCCCCTGAAGCACTCTTGATCACAACTTTGCCACCATAAAAAAAAAAATTTCTCATGTCACTTACAATTGAAGTTTCTAGTCATGTAAACATTCATTTCAACTACAACTCTTATTTGCATCCTATCTACATATATAAGAGGTTGGTTGTGCCTTCTTTGTGGTCCTTCATTCTGATAGGTTTCCCCTTATGTACAACAACCTTCCAATAGGGCCCTTCCACTGCTTCTTGTTTATGCTACCATTAGTCTTGATGATGTTTATTATTGGCCTCATACAAAGTTTTCAGTTACAGAAACAAGCCCCGGGATTTGCCTGGTAACTTCAATTTTATTTTCCTGATCGACATATTTATGGGATCTCGCTAAGTAGTAGTCATTTGATTATGCTTTTCAAGTAATCTCTCTTAGGAATTGAAGGAAGGATAGACCTATAACTATCAACG
>APFE030499334.1:0-10192 GCA_000404065.3 Pinus taeda | reverse complement strand
CTCAATATAGCAAGGAAATACTTACACCACTAATTTTACTTTACCCATAATGTAAAAGTCAATTCATATACCTTAAGCAACTTATGCATACAACAGTATTTTCCTTATTGTATGTTTTCATCTTATAACTCAATTCTCCTTAACAGTCTTTTCGTTACTGTCTATTTTTGTCATATCCTTGTGGTTATATGTCGGTGCTCCTTAATAGTATTTTCCTTACAGTCTGTTTTCGTCTGATCCTCCTCGTTATATGTCTATATTTTCTTGTCTGAATTGTGAAATAGAACTGTAGGCTGTGTTTATTTTCATGAAAGTGAAATTGAATCTGTAAGAAGGTGAATTGTGAAATAGAACTGTAGGTTGTGCGTTGATTTTCATGAAAGTGAAATTGAATCTGTAAGAAATGAAACTGTAAGAACTCTAATAAATGAAAACAAAACTGTAAGAAAAATGTGTTGTAATTGATATAACTAGCCTAGATATACTGGCAACTGTTTTGTGATGTTCTGTCTTCAAGGTTGCTGAATAGTTTGAAAGCATAACATGCAACTTCAACAGTGGTTGAACTTCTTTTATAGTTTTTGGCACTTGAATTTAATTGGTGGACATGGATGGACATGGATTGCAATTGCTTCATTTTGAACGTGTGGTCTGGATTTAATTTGATGTGATCTGATGGTTGGGAATTTGTTATTTGTTGATCCATGTGCTTTGATTTGTTTTAATGAGAAATAGAATGAGTTGGGTGTCATTTATTGCAGTTATTGGGTTAGGTGTCATTTATTGAACAAAGTGGGTTTAAATGTTATTGAGTTGGGTGTCATTTATTGAACATAGGGGGTGTAGTTGTTGAACAACACAGCAATTATGGCTGACATACATTCCCTTTTATTATGTGCAGGTATGGATATTTATTTGGGATACAAAGCTTCAGTTCTTATGAGTGGGGGTTGAAGTGACTGCTACTTTGTACTTCTGGAATAGACCATTTTGGAAGCATTTACGGTTTTGTCTGCTTTCTAGTTGGGTCAATATGGTTTGCACTCTCAAGTATTAAGATACTATTTATGGACAGTTGTGGGCCCAGTCAAATGTATTGGGAAATTTTGGACATAAATTAATACTTATTTATACTTAATGTTATTTATATTTGTTTAAATATTGGTTGCAAAAGTCTCAATTTCTGGTGGTTTGGTGGGACCAGTACTCTATCAATTACTAGTCCGTGCACAACATTAGACATCTCTCCCCTAGGTATGAGATAAAAATAAGAAAGACTAAATCCAAATGTAAAAGAGCTAAGTATAAAAAAGAAAAAGTTTAGTTAGCAATAATTTTTATTTTGGTGAATTTAGTTTTACTAAATTAATGATAATTACATTAAATCTATGGAGTACAGATTAGTTTAGTTCTCACTATGTTTTATGTTTATGTTTTATGTTTAAATTTCATGAGGTTGAGGATAGGAGTCATTTTCAGGGGAATTAAAGAGGCATTCAAGCTCAATCGAGCTTTGCAAAATCCTGGTGATAACATCCCATAATTGGGTAGATCATTATTCCATCCAATAGACGAGTTAGACCTGGCCTAGATTCAGCCTAACTACAACAACAACAACAACAACAATAAAAACAAAAAACAAAAAACAAAAAACATGCATTAAATAAAAGTGGTTGATATATATTGATTGATATTATTAGTTTTAGAAGGTGGAAAATGGCCTCGATCAATGTATATCAACCACTTTTACTTTAATGTGATGGTTTCTACTTGGCAGTCAACATGTGAGGGGAAGAATATATATCAACCATTTTTACTTTAATGTGATTGTAGAACATGTGAGGGGAAGATTAGTAGACCATGGTTGATTATGATTGTCCACATTTAACTATAGTTGACTATGGTTGACCATGTTGCCATAGTTTGGCAATGTTGACCATGGGTGACCATGTTGGTCAAAATGGTTGACCATGGGCAAGTATGGTTGTTGATATTTGACCACTTGGTCAATCTTGGTTGACCATGGTCAAGGATGGCTAACCTTGGATGACCAATTAGTCAAGTATGGTTGACCATACTTGACCACTTGGTAAACCATCGTTCACCGTGGTCAAATATGGTTGATCAAGGTTAACCATGGTAAAGTGTGGATGACAATAGTTGGCAACTTGACTATAATTTGCAATAGTTGACCACTCAATGATGATCGACCATGGTTAACCATAGTTGACCACTCAATCATGGCCGACCATGGTTAACCATAGTTGACCACTTAACCATTGTTGGCAATGGTTGAACACTAAACCATGGTTGACCATGGTCTAATGTCCTCTAAGGTTAACTATGGTTGAATATGGTTGAGGGATGACAATGTTGGACCAAGGTTACTCGTGTTTGGCCATGGTTGTCCATGATTGTCCATGGTTGACCATGTTTCCTCTAGTTAACTGTAGTTAACTATTAAAACAACCAAATGAAAACAAAAATCAAATATAGGGAAAAAGACTAACATAGAAAAACATATAAAAGTGTACAAGTGTAGAATGTGAGTATACTTCGAGTATACCAGATGAACGCAGTAAGGAAATTAAAAAGTACAATTTATCCAAAACACATTGTAAGGTTTTTAAGTGTCCAATGTCGACTTATATGAGAATATTTAAGCAGAGGACAAAATAAGAACTATACACATTTAAATAAGAAAATAATGCTTATAACAAACAATTGTCCCAAAAGGTACAAAGAGAGGTTGATAGACTTATGAAGTTGGAATTGTTGAATTTCTATAAAAGATTAAAAATTACAAGTATTTTTCTAAAAAATATTAAATAATAGAAAATAATGAATGTTGGAAACCACATAACATGTACAGTCTCAATTATTATATATATATATATATATATATATAATATATATATATATTAATTATATATTTATATATATATATATTAATAATCTCAATTGTATTGTCAATTTGGGTATTGGTTTACTTTTACACAAACATATGCTTCCACAATTGTAACTCTTCTCCAACGTTGATTCATTTTCTCCGTGAAACCTACCACATTAGTGCAATGCAATAAGAAATATTTTAAAGAAAGGTTGAGAAATCTTTCTTTATATATAAATGTATATATTTTTAATATGTTTTGAATTTATTTAAAAATAAGCAGTTTGTATCAAATCTATCTGTGCTTGTCTCAAGTAAGATCCATTTTTTATATTTCATTTACTTAATTATTCATAAATCTTTTTAATATTTCTACTCATTATTTGTTCACAATGGACAGTGCAGACCATTGTCACTATGAAGCTCTGACAAACTGTATAATCCATACAGTCAGGCAGTACTTCTTAAGGAAATATTGTGAACTTTGCATGGTCTTTTCATAAAATTGACTGCATCAAAAATGAGATCCATAGATTTAGAGAAGCCTACACCACTGATTGAGAAAATCAAATCATGGAACTCTTCAAGAAACTCCATTTCTAATTTTTCATTTTCAGGCAAAACAAATGAAGACATGCTCCTTACGATCAAAATCCCAAAACCCAAACATCTAAGACAAAATGGAAAATAAAACTTATTTATCAGCACGTGATAGACCAACCAAGACTTCAGGCAAAAAGGGGCTAAAAGAGAGGGGAAATGAGTCGTTTTTATCTTTTTTTGCAGTTGCTGCTTATTATAAAACATTGTTGGTTGTTTGAGATATTTGGATGGAATTTTAAAGAGAGGTAGACTATGATGGCTTTACTTATGGGGAGTATTTCGAGTCTTCTAAATGGATCTAAGGTCAGCCTGAAGGAGATTCTCTGTGATTTCCTGTTCAGCATGTTCATTTTTCCTTTTGACAAGCTGCTATGAAGATCCTTCTCTATAATTCAACTTCTTTACACAATATCCTTTTGTCTTCTAATTTTGTTTACAACCTATTACATTTTAGTATAAGTTCTTTTACAAATGATTTGCAATACTGATTTATTTCTATTTTTGTTTCTGTTTTCAATATCCTGAGACAATATTCTTTTGTCCTTCAATTTTGTTTATGGCCTGTTAGATCTAAATATAAGTTCTTTTACATATGATGTGAAAAACTGATTTACTTCTATTTTTGTTTTCTGTATTTCAACTTTTTCACACACTATCCTTTTGTCTTCCAATTTTGATTTACAGCCTGTTACATCCAAGTACAAGTTAGTTTTAAAAAACTAAGATGCATAGCAGGTGCACAGAGTACTATAACATTTTATTTAACAAATGTTTAAAAAAATAATATAGCAACTTTTTATCCTGTTCATGAAAAAAAATCTGGACAAAACCAAAAAATATCATCAAAATAAGTGGGTTACTCAGAAACGTTACTACAGCAGCTTGAATCCACATTTTCTACGACCCTGTACCCTTTCCCTTGTTTGATCAAGTTAACGGAGTATTATTCCCTTACAAATGGACTTTTTGTGATCCATTGTGGAAACATTGATCTGCTTGTTATAGTCTAAAGAAGTATTTTGTTTATAAAATATTTTGCCAATCACCAGATCTCTTTGATTTTTAATGTGGTATATGATGCATTTTCAACAACTAAAAAAATGGTGTAGCCAATTCGAGAAAGTAGATAACCCTTCATTATTGTTTTACTATGCACAAGTTCTGTTGTTTTAACTGAATGATTACATCGTTATCCCTGTTGGTGTAAAAGCCAAGGTTGTATCATATCACTTGATAAGATGTTCGAGGTAGCCAGTTGGAGGAAATGGACGGCTCTTGAAGGCTTTTTCACTGTGGACCAATGTTGCTATTTTAAATTAAAACGTTACATCGTTTACTTATTGGTGCAAGGCTGCATCATATTTATCTGTTTGTTTTTAATGAGCATCATATTGGAACTCAACAAAAAATTATATATGTGTTGAACAAATTAGGTACATCTAACCAAATGTATAAGAAAATGGAGTTGAAGTCCATGGTAGACTCTCCTCCAAAAGTTCTCTGTTTTGGTGCTGTTACATCCAAAGTGCTTATTGATGGTCACGAAAGGCAAGTTGGCGGAGGCTAGGAAGCTCTTCTATGAAATGCCTAACGAAAACATTTTCCCCATTGTGGTCGCATACAATGCTATTATTGATAGTTTTTTGTAAGAAAGGAAAGTTGGAGGAGCCCAGGGAACTCCTCTATAAAATGCACAACAAAAATATATCCCTGTTGATGTCACATATGCTACATTGGGTAAGGGGGTGTAAGCAAAGGGCTCTAGCAGTACACCAAGAACATGATTCGAGATCCGAATGATGACCAAGTGAAGTTTGTCATTGACAGAAAGAAGAATGAGTTGTTGGGGTCATTACGACCTACATTTCTCGAGAGATTCAATTTCATACAAGCAGGATCATCAATCTATAGACAATTTCACTGTACTCAAGAAGTCCACAACACCTAGATTGTGATGATCCCAGAAGTATGACACCTAGACTTATGCATTACAAAGATACTTAACGGCAATATTACTAAGGCTATAAAATGTACATAGAAAATCGCTGATGTGAAAAGTACACATTATATTGTTGATGAAAAATAGGAGACAATTTTTCTAAATAAAAAGGATATAAGGATGCTTAAGAAATTTTGATTGTTCAAGCTAACCTCATTTTGCTTCCACAATTAAGTTTTGTTCTTTTCCCTATTTGTTGTTTAACCTAGTGTTCCTGTCATCTTCCTGTATACAACTTCGTTCAAGCTAACCTCCTTTTGCTTTCATGGTTAACCTTTGTTCTTTTTCCTATTTGTTGTTTAATATAGTGTTCCTGTCATCTTTCTGCATACAACACTAGTAACAGAGCAGTTTTAAGCAAAAGTAACTATTCTTGTTTGCAAAGAACATCCCCTGGGGTTGAATGTTGTTAGTTGGTGCAATGTTGTGGCTATGGTTTGATATGTTAGAAATTCGTGGAACTGCCAAATGGCATGCATTCATTGTGGGAGACAAGGCACACCCTCAAGCTGAGAAAATATGTACAATGTTGAACAACTTGGCTAAGCAGATGGAGGAAGGAGGGTATGTCGCGGACACAAATTTTGTATTGGATGATGTGGAGGAAGAGGCAAAGGAAGACATGCTGCATAGTCATAGTGAAAAGCTAGTTGTGCATACAAATGTAGTGAAGCTAGAAAACGTCAGTTTAGCTCCTAAAATTTTTCAAATGAGCAAAGAAGGGCAAGGATATTAATGGGCTGAAACAAACCAGAATAGTAGGAACTTTAGCATTATCTGTTTCAGGAAATTAATAATATATTATTATCTAAAAAGAGAGGCGTAATTGAGCGTTTTTGTTGATGAAGTCATACCAGAAACGTCTTTAAGTGATATATTTAAAAGCAAAACATTACCAAGTAATTATATACACTGATGAGCAACTGAAATTTGAATCATATACAATGCTGACAAGTATTGTCATAAAAGTGGAAACAATTTTGTACATGCTTTGCAATGTATTTCTTGAGATTTTACATATGGTCTATACATAGAGACGTGTTTGGTAGGTAATAACTAATATACAATGAAAGTATTCTTTGACATCTAAACATATATACAATAAAAGCATTCTATGACATATAGATGTAATTGACAATGAGCAGCTAATCATATATGCATGATGGGGCATGGCATCAACAACACCAATTAATGTTTATTGTGGTGCCAAATTGTGCGAGTTGTTCCTGCAATTGATTCTGCATTTTCCTGTGTGTGTCCCTTTCATGGATGTGAATTGTTTTCTTGAGTATTTTTCTTATCTTCTTTAACAATTCAATGGTTGGACGCAAACGGTAAAGAGGCAATGATTGTTGAGGCAAGATCCTTGCTTGCATATCTTGTAATGTAAGTTCCATTTGCTGAATTTCTTGGCAATACTCATACAACATTCGTAGGTAGCCTGTATCCATACATGTGGCCATCAAAAAAGAAAACATTGTAAGTGACAATAGATGTGTTTGCTAAAAGCATATTTTTTAAGAAATGAAGTAAAATAAATAAATTTTTAAATTGCAGTGAATGCTAGACCTTGTCGTTCTTAGTGGAAAACATTTTGTTTGAAGATTTGAAATAAAATAAACGATTTTTAAACTAATAGAAAATAATATGAGGTTAAATGTAATAGCAAGCAAATGTATGTGAAATTTGGTTATGTAGTAGGTGGTGTTTCCCATGTGGGTAAATCCAGAACACAGGTTGTACAATTGGCTAGAGTGTATTCTCCTGCATAGATTTTGATGCGAGAAACGATTCCTCTTGTTGTCTACGCTTAAGATATGGATTCTCGTGCATTTGTGCAATGCGTGAGAATGGAAATGTTGGATTGATTTGAATGTCTGCCAATGACCGCACTCTTGAAATTACAGTGAACGTTAGCCCTCGTCGTTCTTTGATGTCGATGTCTACTGTTGCTTTGTCTAATGTCATTCCTTGTGACTTGTGTATTGTTAAAGCCCATGCCATTCGAAGCGGTATCTGACAGCATGTACCCGTTGTGATGGGAGAAATGGGTACATATGTTGGGTGTGAAATGTCCCATGGTGTTCCTTTGTATTGCCTAAATTCGGCAACCACGAAGGGTGGTAATTCTGAGGGCTTTGAGCCAATTGAATAAAATATCGAAATGACTTTCCCCAATGCGCCATTGACAAGGCCTGCATGTACCCATAAGTTGCTGGTGAGCATAAATTTTTGTTCGTTGCATAAGAGCACATTTGCAGGAAAATGCTCATCTTCTGTTGTAGTAGAATTTTTCTGCCTTTGTTGTTCTACAGAGCAAAGCGCCACTGGAATGTTCAATTTTTTAAAAAATTTCTTATTATGGAAGACAACTGAGTTGTTCGTTGCATATAGGTGCATGGATTCTTCAAATGTGCGTTGCTCTTCATGCGTAAGAGAGGAATTTGTCCTTGACATTAGGAGTTGCCAATCTTCAAGTGTAGATATTCCATTTCTGAGATTTGTGAGTATTTGCTGGAAAGCAACCTAGGACGAGCTAGCTCCTTGTTGACGAAAAACGGTTGAAAGTGTTATGAATGTGTCAAAGTTGCGCCAAAGTGCAATGCCACATGATGTCCCAGTGTATAAAGGCATGTCTTTTACAGGTGGTAGCTGGCCTAAATTTTCGACAAGGATAATTGAGCAATTACTAAATGGTGCATTTCGGTGAAGAGGGAATGCCTCTCTTAGACGATCGTCAATGCGAGAAAGCATTTTTGGACCAATGAAGCTCATTTCATCAATGAGAATGTATTCTACATGACGGAGTTTCTCTTGTAGTTGTAGGAGTGGCTAGCCTTCAAGAGAATGCATTGTTTGGATAGGGATACAAAGGGCAGAGTGAATTGTGAGGGCATTTATGTTGAAAGCTGCAACGCCGGTTGGTGTAAGTAACAACAAAGGGTTTTTGTTTGTTGGTGAGTTTTCCACAAATATACGGTACAGACATTTAATCAAATGGGATTTCCTTGTCCCATTTGTTCCTTGTATGATGATTTTGCGTGGGGGTTTTGGCGAAGGGGTTTTAAAGTGCGAAAAAATAGTGGTAAAAGCTATGTTTTGGGTAGGAGATAATGTGTGATCTTGGGGAAGGTTGGAAAAAGAATGTTGGTTTTGAATAGTTGAGCGGTTGAATTCAACAAAATTTATGGCAGTTTCTTGCAAGTGGAGAGGGATAGTAGTATGTGACCAATTGTGGTTGGCATCGAAGTCGCGGTAGCCAATCATGCCATACTGTAACCTGGGTGCAACTGAGAGAGGATTTGCCATTCATTCATCTGCATGGAATCAGGAGGGGTGTCGGGGGTAGATTGATCTTTAGTATGTGGAGTTTGTGGGTTTTCAATTTCTCGATGGACATGCCATGGCATATATGTACCCTTCTTTTGTTCCCAGTGTGCAATTATTTCTGCATCAGTTGAACCAATATCATTGGGGAGTGTGTGGAAAGGGAAATACAATAGTAATTCACTCCAGCAAAAAGTGACATAAGAAGGATCATCAGAGGAAGGAATGACATTATAGCGTGGCAAGACATGTATAATCATTGGAGGAAATATGTGTTTCCATTGGTTTTTTTTTTTTTTCTGACGGGAAAAATATGACCATGAGCATGCAGATTCAAGGAGGGGCAGTGATTCCAATGAAACAGGCATGTTCATGTATGCAAGGATAAAGTTTGGTGTTGAACGGGACTCTCAGTATCTTGAGAAACACATTTGAAAATAGTCTTGTTGACATTCAAAGAACGAAATGTACGACTACAGAGAGAGAGAGGTAGCTTTTGTAACATATGACATATTTCTTGCGCTCCAATGTCTCTATCTGCAATGGTTTATGTAAGGAGTTTACGGATAACAACAACAGTAGGTGCTTCTGGAATGGCACTTTGTGAAAGCCGTGATAGCATTTGACAATAGCACTCAGATCTTGTTTCTACTTTTGCTGCATACTTTGAAATATATTTTAACACAGCATGGCGAGATAGAACTGGTTGACAATCAACATTTGCTCTCCAGATAGAAAGTAGATCGGCATTGTGAATATTCAATCTTTCATCATTGCGAGCAGGGATGTAGGTGTTATGACCTTTATCATCAATGAAAAGTGAAGATGTGGAGTTTAACTCCCATGGTACTCCATACCGACAACTAAGTACATTGTCTTTCTTGCAAAGACACAAAGATTCATAACACTTTGTATGACGTTGAACGCAGTTGACGAGCTTTATATAGTCTTCAGACTAGTTGGACTTGAATATTGATGTTGTGTCAAGAAGACATGGGTTGTGAATTGTTGATTGGTGAAGCGGAAGATTTCGATGTTCTGCCTAACGTGGATTCCAGGCAGTTACGTAGTGGTCGAAATACTTCTGTGCATCAGCAACTTCTAATGCATTGTTCCAGTCAATTGTGTCCATATTTGGTGCATTTTGCAACTAGAGGAAACCCTGAATGTGTGTCGATCCTCTAGGTTTCCATTCATATCTGAATATAATATGAAGGTAAATTTTGGTTAAAACATATATGCAGCGTAGAAAATTAATGTAGAGGAAAATGGATATTAAAAAATACTTGCACCAGTAGTCTATTGCGTGGAGGCCTTTTTGCAGGATTTCTTCGAGGAAAATTGTAAATCTACAATGCATATATTGGGATGTT
>APFE030499302.1:0-25301 GCA_000404065.3 Pinus taeda | reverse complement strand
CCAACTTGCTTATAGAAATCAGATTTCTGGCCAATATAGGAATATGCAGAACACCCGGAAGGGTTCTAACCCTTCCACCTTGCAACTTCAACTTTACTTTTCCGCGACCAATGATTCTAGCCTTCCTATCATCTCCTAAGAAGGCATCACCACCATCGTATTTCTCATACTCGCAGAACCACTCTCTATGGGGAGTGAAGTGAAAGGATGCACCTGAGTCAATCAACCATGCCTCATGATCTACATGTTACTTGAAGAAGCCAAGTACACATCCCCACCTCATCTGAGGTGGTTTTGGCCTCTGTAGAAGGAGCATCATCAGATCCCTTTCCTTTATCATGAGCTTTAGATTTACACTCCCTTCTGAAGTACCATTCCTTTCCGCATTTCCAGCACACCACCTTTGTAGGTTTTCCTAGAGATTTAGATCTCCCTCTAGATTTAGATCTCGCACTCAATAACTTATTTTTGTTTCTATTTTGGGACCGTCCTCGTACAGACAAGGCATCACCATTCTGGTTGTCCATATTTTTCTGTCTCATCTCCTTCGTCAGCAAGGCTAAGACTATTTCATCAAACTGCAAAGTAGTTGCATTGCTACCTATTGCAATAACCATACTATCCCACAAATTGGGTAGAGAACACAACAAACAGATGCGCTTATCTTCATCTGAAATTTTAATATCAACAGATGATAACTAAATTAGCACAATATTAAACGCATTCAGATACTCTGTCACTAAGTCTCCTCTTTCATCCTCAGGTTATACAGCTTTTTACGCAGGAATAGTTTATTCACCAAAGACTTAGATTGGTACAAAGTTCCCAACTTGTACCAAAAAGCCTTCGTTGTAGCTTCCCCTGATACATTCATCAATACTGAATCTGAGACACTCTCGTTCTTCCATTCTTCATCGGTCACTCTCGTTGGTTTAGTGCTCGAATCTACCGCGATCCACTGATCTTTATCCAACAACAGATCCTCCATCTTGAGTTTCCACAACTCAAAACTCTGACCATTGAACTTCTCAATCTCTATCTTTCCATTGCTTGCCATCTTCTTTCATGACCAAAATCGATCTCGCAGATCTCCCACTGAACAGGGTCTACCACAGGCCCGGGCGAAACCCCTCAGCAATAAAGGCGTCCCCTTGAAGCCAAAAAATCTCTGATACCAAATGTAGGTTTTAACCCCATACAGAAATTACTTGCACACGAATTCTAAATCACAAGAAAAATAAAAATGTGAGATCATAACACATAAAATACATATACACAAATATTTCCCACTAGATCCCAAAACTGGGACTACCAGCTTGATTTTTCATTATGTTCCTTTCAATGTTACAATACATATCTATACATGCCGAAGTATCCAATACCATGGACCGAAAACCATCGCGTCCAAAACCATGGAACGAAAACCATCGCGTCCAAAAAACATGTGTGGAAATCATGCACAAAACCATAGGTGGGTCTGCCCAACCTAACATAGGGTCCAAAACCAAAATTTTCTAGGGCGCTGCCCCGGACCCCATAAAGTGGGGTTACAGGTACCCCTCAAACCCCCTGTTAACTATGTGGAAAGAATATAACACAACCCAACAGGAAATTGAATGTCAAATAGATGAAATTGAAGAAAATAGAGGCCTTAGTCATACAAAGGCTTGTGATAATCAATTCATGGCTTTTGTCAGTTGATACTTTTGTCAATTTTAGTTTAGAGATATTTTCCTTTTCTCTCTCTCATCTCTTGCACACTTAGGGAATTCTTGGATCACTCATACATTGGAGAGAAGATAGCAACGGAAGTAAGAAAAAGCAAAGGAAAGAAAATATCAAGCAAGGAAGAGTTGGATTAAGAGGCTATAGTGGGATTACTTGTAGGTATGAAGTTTCATGTATGATTTTCTTGCTAGTTTTGACATGCATGGTACATGCATGTGTGTATTTGGTTCTCTTTCTCTCACTAGCATGGTATTTTTGAGGTGTGACAATGATTTCAACCTTACCTTTCCATTTTGAGATAGCCATGGTGTGAGGAGATTCTTTCATTTGGTTGAGTTAGATTGTGCCATGGTTTTGGAACTCGATGAGGTGGTCTCAAGAAAATTCATAAGGGCCTAGGAATCCCTCGACCATTAATGGTGGGATACATAATAAATATTGAGGGTGGAGAGGGAAATTTTCCTCAAGGTATTGAGTGAAGAAATATAGATAACTACATGCCTTTTTAGGACCTAGTGATCCCTTGATCAGTTTTGGTAGGATTGCAGTAAAGCTTGGTAATGTATGTTTATCGTTTGGCCTAGGAATCTCTTAACCAATTATGGAACAATATATGGTAAATATTCGCTATATAGATGAGGGTTTTAGTCCTAGAAATCCCTTGAATGATAATGGCCAGATATATTGTAAACTCTAAGGAAGCCTTAGTTGGCTTTATTATGAGTCCCACATTCATGTTTGGAATATGGCATGAGGGTGATTACATGAAAGAAATATTTGCTTCAACCCAATATATAGTCCTGTGGTACGTGGAAGTCCACAACTTTGCTGGATTTTTCATATGTTAATAAGAGATCATTTTCCTCTTCTATTTCATGAGTAATTATACTTGTTATTATGTGGCTTTGATGGTTGATCTATCATGGTTATTATTATCGTTATATCCTAGTTATAAGCATGGTTTCATAATAGGTTCTAGCTATGTCTCTCTATATGTTTGATTTGTTGATGAAATGTTAATGAATTCATGAGCTAAAAAATGTTATTGCGACGATTATGAGAGGGCATTAGAACTTATTGGTGACTCTCATATAACTTTCAAACCCTTATATTTAGATATACATTTATGACCAGAAGATTACATGTTCATCATGTGCTTGACAAAATGTTTGTCATGGTTGGAATGGGTCCAGTTAAGCCCTTGATCAAGATTTCATTAAAGGAATTTTTTTTTTTGTGTGTTATTTATCATTTCTAATAGTTTCACTAAGTTTTGGGCAGTGGTCTAGAAACTAGCCGTGAAAAAAGTACCTTAGGTATCACGGTCACAACCATAGAATTTGGTGAAAATGATTATAGTTTCTCCCTTGTAGGCTTATGCATGCATATGGAAACCTACAATCACATGGATGTATGCTTATGAATGACACAAACAATCAAGGTCCATGAAAAAGTAATCTAGGTCAGTGTTTGGGCACGTGGAGTGGTTGTTTAGCTCATGTGGGGTATTGTAGCTCCTAAGGAAGTTTAGTAAAGTTTTAGTTTATTGATTCAACTTACTTAACTATACCTAGGAGTTTGAGTCATGTCATAGTACCTATCATCTCATGTTTACCTTGGTAGGAGGGTGAAAATGGATTTATCTAGGAGGGGTGGTTACAAGGTACTATCAAAGCTCGTGGATTCATCAAATGGGTTGGATGGGCGGAATCTCTTTGCCATTCATGCATATTAGTTTTATATGTGATTTTTATACACTAATTGTGATATTCATTGTTTTAGTTTATGTCGTCATGATGTTGTTTGTATTTTATGATTCTGTTGTGTTCGCTGAGATAGAGCAGGAGAAGCATATTATCAAAGTGCAATTACAGCACTAGATCTCAGGCTAAGATCATATCATCATACATGTATGTTTTTATGTTTGGTATAGAAGTATGAGATTTAATGGTTATTATATGAATTATGGATATGTATGTGCATGTCATTCTATTGTTGTTATGGTTACATGCATGATAAATGTTAGTTGTGTAGTGTGGTCATATGCACATGCAGTAGATAGTCATGTACGATAATTAACTTATTGTTGTATGCATTGTGGTCATAACATGATGATTATGGTTATTACCTTTAAGATATTGATATTATGTAGCATTAAAATCTGGATCAGCCTTTGCAAATGGTTAGGGTTATGACATTCAAGTATGAGTCAATATAATTGTTGTATTTTGTCATACTAATTTGTATTGACTTGTGTAGATGTGATAGCCTTCTCTAATATATAATGAGGTATGAGTTTGATTACATCATCTCTTTTGTTTATCTAACATGGTATGTTTATAGATTGTTTGAGTGATTGCATGGTATGAGTATGTGTCTATAATATTTCATGAAGAAATGATCTTGTTTTAGGATGGTTGTATAAACACATTATGTATTTAGATAGTTGATATGTACTTGAATGTAAGTGGGTGCTAGCTGTAGTAGTATGAGTAATGACTATGAGTTGATTATGACATAGCTATTAGTGTTGGTAAAGTTTGATTTCAAATTAATATACATGATGCCTTAATCTTTGGAACATGTGATTGACATGTGTGAATAGTTGCAAGGCAACATTCTTGGTATTAGCATGAAAAGATAAAAATTCATTGGTTTATATAACTAATAGCTATGTGATGTGATAGCATATAATACGATTCAATTATAGTAATGAAAAGCTAAAAAAAAACAATTGGGAGTGAATTCATTTGACTATATTCGAAAACTACAATACCAAATGAATGAGTTATTTGCCTACAAGAAATCTTCTTAACCTTTATTTCATATAACATTATCTGGATATGCGTTAGATTCATGAAAATGTATTTGACAGGTATATCAACTAGTTTCTAGTTATAGTTGGATTCATTAAGGGAAATGGGTTCCTTTGGGAGATGGCATGGATGTGTTCAGTTACAATGGAATGTTCTTGGCACAACAAGGTAAGATAACTAATATATTGTATATTTATTTATACACTAACAATTATGTGTTTATGGCACCATGATGCATGGATAGAATGGAAAATAAGATACCATGAAATCTTGAAGAAGGCTCAGGTTGAGCTTTCCATTGGAAGCATTAGGAACGCATGGGGATTTATTCATGGCGTTTGTTGTTAGTTTTGTTCATTCTTGCTATTGTGATGTATTTGCACTTGATTTGAGATTGTGTTTATGTCTAGTGTATGGAAATACCACTTTGTCTTTTATGTCGTACTGCTCTTGTTTTTTCCATGGTTTTCTTCTTGCATGTTTCTTGTTCTTTCCGTTTATGTTTTTAGGGTATTGGGAATTTTTTGAGGAAGGAGGAAAGTTAATGGAGCTCAGTGAGAGTTGAATGGGATGAAAAAACTAATGTAAGGCTTAGATGAAGTTGATGCACGTATAAGGGGAACTGAAGGCAAGAATATGACAATCAAGTGGGTTGGTTGGTTCCACTGGGATAAATGGATGGTGAAAGGACAATCATGAGAAAGGTAACATGAAATGTAGAATAAATGGGCTTAAAGTAGCACGGGCCTTGGAAAAGTTGGAAACTAATGTTCTCAATGTTATGCATGTTGTGCATGGATTAAGGGAGTTCTCTTAACCTTAACCTTAGGATATCTGCTAATTAAGTTGTATTCATTATTATTTTCATGATTTCATGTACATATATGCATGTCGTTATCTGATAGGGACGTAAGGGGTCATGATTGTTTTATGCTAACGTTGACATGTATACATATGTATGCATGATGTTATCTAATAGGGTCACTAGGGATCATGATTGTCTTACCCTAATGTTTATATATATGTATGTATGTTGTTGTCTAAGAGGGTCTTGAGGGATCATTCTCGTGATTGAAGGATTACTTTTACAGATGAATGATCTGAAGAGGTTCCTGATTTATGAGGAATTGAGTGGAAAAGTATCTGTGATAGATCTATGAGTTCAGTATCATGGGGATATGAATTAATACTGTGTGATTATACTATGTCTATGTTTATGCTATGGAAGGTAATGCTGAGGAATATATAAGTGGAATGAAAGTAGTGTAATATGCAACATGTTGGGACAAGAATGGAAAATGGAAAGACACCTAAGGAAATGTTTCATGGTAGAGGAAATGTTGTCTTTGCATGTGTAGTATTATTATTGTATATATGTTGTACATTGTGTATATGTGATGTTATCTACATAGGGTGTTGTGTACATGTTGTATAGTGGTGCTATGTACATATGGTGTTGTGTATGTGTTGGACATGTGGTGTCATGGGCATGTTGGACATGTGGTTCTATGTACATATGGTGTTTTGCACATTATGTATATGTGGTGTTCTGTACATTTGATGTTATGTACATGTTTCATATGTGGTGTTGCATATATATGGTGCAATGTACATGTTGTATATACAGTGTTGTGTACATATGGTGTTGGATGCATGTTTTACATGTGGTGCTATGTACACATGGTGCTATGTACACGTGGTGTTGTGTGAATGATTGCACATACAATTCTATGTGCATGTCGTTCTATGTATATGTTGCGTACATGTTGTATATAGGCTTTTTTGTGCATGTGTTGTTGTGTACACGTTGTGCAGGGGGTGTTGTATACACATTATGTAGGTGGTGATGTGTACATTTGGTGTTGTTTATATGTTTTGGAGGTGGTGCCGTGTACATATGATGTGTACACATTGTGCATGTGGTGATGTGTACATATGGTGTTATGTACATGTTACATATGCAATGTTTTGTACATATAGTACAATGTGTATGTTGTAGATACAACTTTATGTACATATGGTGTTGTGTGCATGTTGTACATGGGGTGTTGTGTGTAGGTGGTGTTGTGTATACATTGTTCATGTTGTGTTGTGTACATGTGGTATTGTGTACACATTGTGTAGGTCGTATTGTGTACACCTTATGTAGGTGGCGCCTGTTATAGACATATTTGGACACTACCACCCCAATCATATATGTCGATGAACCAAGGGATCTTTAACCCCTAAAAGTGTTGTTTCATACCTAAAAGATCATGGTCAACTGATTACATCATTTTCGAGAAGTTCCACCTAGAAAACCACTCAGACCTGGCCAAAACCGGACCATAGTGACTGCTCGTTGGTCAAAGTGCGATGCATACTAACTCTTACACTAGCGAGGTTTGATGCATACTGAAGAGGCTTTCTGTGGGGCACAACGAGCGAGAGTAGAAAAATGTCTAAGGCAGTTTGCTAAGGCGATGCTCATGGAATCTTCTAGAAACTTCCTCTATTTCACTTGCCTCTCTAAATTCGCCCAGGGATGAGTAATAAATCCAAGAAATCTCCAAGTGGAACTAAGAACTACAAGTGGAATGACACTAATCAGAAACCCAGAGATGACTCACACCTTTGCAAACATCTATAAATGGATCCCTCATCTAAGAGATCTGGACGCTAGAATTTTGTAATTTATAAAGAAGTGTTGTTAGTATGTCTTTGAGAAGAGGCTTTGTATTGTTGGGTGATCTTGCTTTTCATGAGGTGAAGAGTGCTTTGATGTTGGGAGGATGATGCTGGATCAGACAGTTGGGTTGTATTCCTCTGTTATACTATTAATCAAGTTCTTTGAGTTTTCTTCAATATAATCATGTATTTGTGAATGTTGTTATTTGTGAATGGAATTGTATGGTTAATGTATTTCTGATTTTGCATTGTTTATGATATTATAGATCAAGATTCTTTGATGGTGCTTTGTTTCTTTGTCTCTACAGGTATTCTCTAAAGTGGGACAAGTAGGGGAGGAGTTGCAAGCTCTATCAAGGGGGAGAGAAATCAAGCAAGGAGTCAAGCAGAAGATTCAGGTTGTCCCCCTTTGCTTCTCTCTTATCTATCATACATAAAGGAAATCACAAAGTTCTTTGATTGTTTTTTTCTAAGATAGCTACCCATCTTAATGGGACTAGCAGATCAAAAAGACAGTAGTTTTCTGAAAACAAAATGGTTACTCCACTAGGGATCAAATAATTTGTTTGTTTGTTATTGTTGTTTGATTTATAAACTACAGACAGAGCCAGAAGTTAGCGAGATAGCCTTCTAAGTTCTGTTGCTATGAAAATGCAAAGTAGATGAATGATGCTTGAGTCAATCTCTGGGTTGGTTTATGAACTAAACATATGACTTACAAGCATTCTAAACACCCTTGTGGTAGCTCAATAACCTCCTAATATCATACCCCTATACTTTTTTTTTACTATCTATCACAGCTTAGCTTAAATCGCTGAACTTAGCTGCAAATTTTAAGAAAAAAACCAACTCATTTTTGCTCCCTAGCCCATCGCACTATCTGTAACTGGACGCCTGTATGCATTGCACCTCCTGTGTTTAGTAGGTGAGATGCATCCCTATTTTCCTGAAGGATTGGTGCGATGACTGAGTGATACTATTTCTCTCTTTGAAATTTGGTTTTTTTCTTTTTTTTTTAAGCTCTATTCAGTTGTTTTGCTTCTTATGATCAGTATCTCATTGTTGAAGCCTCTTTCCTTTACATTGTCCAGCCTCCATTGATTAGGATTAGTAGATTTTTTTATGCGTTTGTACATCATTTACAGTCCTTCGTCAAAAGTAGCTTACATCAAACTGTCATTTTGAATCAGGAAAAAGAGTGTTGTAATGTCTTCCTCCTATAGATAGTGGATTGTACTTTTGCCGTTGTATTTGATTTGAATTGTTAAAATTTGAAATGTCGAAATCAATTTTCTATTCGAATTTGAAAAGTGTCGTTTTAGTCTTCCTTTTGTTTTGAAGAAGAAATCGTTGAAGTGTCACTTTAAAGAAAATAGTTCAGATCTGTACTTAGTTTTCCTTTTTTACATTATCACATTTAGGAAACGAAAAAACAAATACATGCATTTGCATTTACATTTAGACTATTTGTGAAAATGATTTAGAAAAAGTGCATTTAGTGTATGCTCTTTACTCTTTGTTGAAAGAATCGTTATCTTCTTTCCTTAGTATCTAGGATTTTCATTTCTAAAAGAAAAATAAACGACTATTTATCATTCTAGATTGCATATTTATGAATTTTACATATAGATCACACAGTGAACCTTGAAAGGCAAACTTCTAAATAAGATCAACTCTAAAATAAATCTCAATGAACTTAACAATGCTTAGGAACCTAACGCAACGCATCTAGAAGTCTAGGCTAGAGACGTGTTCTGACATTGTAAAACCTAGTAGCTATTGTTTTCATTGAAGGTTGGGTGATTCCTCCTCTTTGATACACCAAGTGCTAGTATGGACTCGTGCTCCCTGAACCATCAAGTATATATTGGGAGAGAACAATAGGCTGATATCCTTTATCCATAGGAAGCCATGTCTACCACCCTATCGATCATAATGCACTGAACACAACATTTGGGAAGATTGACTATCGTAAATAAGTCCTTTGTAATTTCTTTTTAATTTACCACCAAGGTGTATATTGCAGTTTTGCAATTGATTTGGTAATCCCTCTGTCTAGATTTCAAGAGTAGTCACTTTCATTCCTTTTCAACTCCTTAAAAGAAAAGGTCCATCTGAACACTTGTGACTTCAGGCTCATTAAATATCGAAGGCGACTAGAGTCATATTTATCTTTTTCTTGACTCCTAAAAATTGAGGAAGCAAAGTTGTCTCAAAGCGTCATTAAAAGTTATTTAATTTGGAATAACATCCTTGTTCCCTCATTGATCTTAGGTTGAGGTAATGGAGTCCACCAATCAAGGAATCCCTCTTGGGGGGAATCCTAGTCCTTTCTCTTCTTGGGGACATATCAGTGCTCCATATATGGCTATATTGTCCCTTCTGGGAATCACAGTTTGCCTACTGGTATGGCTATTGTCAACCTCTATTGTTCAAAATACCATAATTCCTCAGCAATCAAATCAGCAACTGGATGATACTGAAGTTGTCCCTTCACCTACTACTTTGCTTGTTTCTCCCTACCCTTATTCCTCTTCACTTGGTGAAACTAGTGATACTAAAAACCAAGTAGTTGAGAAGAAGAAAAAAGGGAAGGATAAGAAGAAGAAGAAGTCAGTAAAGCAAGGGGCAATAATGAATCATCTCGTGAAAATCAACACATTAAATATCCTAGATATCCTTGTCTAATTTGCAAAGGAAACCATTTTCGTTGAGATTTTCCTTGCATTCCATAGATCTTGAGAGAATGGTCTCCTCATTCGCACCATCCGGTGTCATAAACTTATGGCGATCAGGTTGACAACGCACCATCAACAAGTGAAAATGAAAGTCCTGGATAGGAAACAAACGTCAAAACTCCATGTATATTATGTGAAGGAGACCATCATCTTCCCCATTGTCCTTTTCTAGATGAGGCCAAGAGCATCTTGCATAATTGTCCTATTTCACCATAGTGACTTCCACCTGGATACAAGAAAATCTTACCAAGTCTATCACTAGTTGAAAACCGACTGATGTAACTCAATCATCGGTCAAAATTTCTACAATAGAAGGTAAACCTTCTAAGTCCATACTCGACCAAAGTCAAAAAGTCGAAATGGCAGTCGACCCAGTCTTGCCTTCAGAAGGTCCACCCTCAGAGCATACTATTTCCAAAGAGAATGAAAACGATGTCGTTAAAATTATTTTTATTAATGCAGAGTCTGATGAACTTGGGGGATATCCACCCTTTCCTTTACAATAGGAGGAAAGTCCCCCGGTTCAAGGGGTTCATCCAAACGTTTATCTAGTACCCCCTCCAAGCAGTCTAGCCGTTTCCTTCGATTGGAATCAACTAGCGAGACCCTATCTTCTGTCTAATGTACCATTCGGGATCATAGTACAAGTTTACAAAATGATCTTGTCTGGCACTATCATAGATGAAGGGGCTTCAATGAGTATCCTTTGCTCAACTACTTAGAAAGCACTTGGTTCACCATCACTTCTACCTGAGACACAAAATTTTTCAAGCTTTAACAAAGGAAGGAGTCGACCATTAGGGATCTTTTAGAAGTTGTCGATCACTTTGAAAAATAAAACCATTCACTTGAACATGATGGTAGTCCAAGGGCCATTAGATTACAATCTACTCCTTGGGCGTGACTATGTTTATACCATGGAATCTATTGTTTCCACACTCTTTTCAAGTGATGTGTTTCCCGCATGAAGGAAAGATGGTACAGCTTATCGACCAACTTTAATTTCCTTGTTAAAACACAACTACAAGTCAAAAATCATCCCTAAATGGTCTCTTTGTGTCAACAATGTCTCTTAAACCTTCATCTCATCCTCCTAATTACCACAAGTAGTTTGGTGAATGTAACGAAGCTTAGGGGGCATGCACCCTGGTCTGCTTCGACAAGCGAACCCAGCTAAGAAGATAGGTTTCCTTGTAGGTTATGTGATTGGTCTGAAACACCATTTCCTCGTAGGATATGTGATTGGTTTGAAACAACATTTCCTTGTAGGTAATGTGATTAGTCTGAAACACCATTCCCTTGTAGGTAATGTGATTAGTCTGAAACATCATTTCCTTGTAGGTAATGTGATTGGTTTGAAACACCATTTCCTTGTAGGTTATGTGGTTGGAAGTGTTGACACACATGATTCACCTTTGTCTATGCTGCGGACAAAGCCAAGGAAGTGTTTTGTCTAACCGTGGATGAAACAGTCCTGCTTAAACACAGTGACTTCCATATGGTGACCTGGAAACTCTCGTTTTGTCAATACCTGTGGGCATGCAAACCTTTTCATGCAAGTGAAAGATGACCAATTTCATTTTTTGTAGCTTTTTATCATTTTTGCCTTTTAGCTTTTTAGTTTTAACTTCTAAGGTTAGGTGATTGGTCTAACCGCCATTCACCTTTGTCTACAGTGCGCAGACGAAGCAAAGGAAGTGTTTTGTCTAGACGAAAGACAAAACTATCCTACCTAGCCTCAGTAGTTCCTTAGCTTTTAGTGTAGTTAGCTTCGTAATTTGGTCATTTCTAGCCTACATAAAAAGGAAATGAGAAAAGTTTTGCATGGTCAAAGCTCGCTAAAAAATGAACCTACCAATGAGAGACACCTTTGACTAATGGAATGAGTAATGTTTCCGCAAGGTTCAAGCTCGTTAAAAATAAACCCGCCACCGAGCACATATTAGCACAAGGTTCAAGCTCATTAAAAAAAAACTCGCTTTCAGTAAATGACCTCTGTGATTGCATTGCTATCAACCTTTTAAGCCTTGGTTGGGTTCCTATCGTCACCTCCATTCTTTTGGCCGATCATATGCTTCCACTTGATTGTTTACCCTTTTGAGGAATAGCTGCGACGAGTGACTCTGTTAGCCACCCTCCTCACACTACCATGTTTTGAGAAGTTCCAAACTTACCTAGAACCAGTTGCTACCTGAAAACATCACTTGTTCCTCAAAACCAAGTCTCTTTTAAGCTCTTTCTAGACTCGTTAAATATGAAAAGACTATCGAGCTACTGGCCTTTCCAGCTTGTTAAAGTAAGGGGAAGCGCCATCCCTCCTGTACATTTTAATCTTTTTGGACCCGAGGGATCATCCCACAAAAAGATTGAGCACTTGCCTTTTACGGCTCGCTAAACCTATCGAAAAGTCATCCCTTTCGTATTATTTTATAATTTTTCAGACTTAAGGGATTATGCTATGAAAAAGGACTACTGACGTTTCCTTTTCGTCTCTTTTCAAACTCTCTAAACATGAAAATGACTGAGTTATCCTTGTCATTAAACTCATTAAAACAATAGCGACAAACTTGTCCACCCAGAGAAGAATGAGTTCCACTATCGCTAGGCTCGCTAAAACATAGTGACAGATTTGCCCAAAGGGCAAATTATAGACCAGGCATATGTTATCCTCCTCAAGCTTGGAAAAAATAAAGAGGTATTGGTCAATAATGACTGGGGAAAAAGGTAAGAAAACTTTCAAAACTTCATTGGTAGCACTGTGCTCTTGATCATGACACTTTCACTCCATCACCGTGATTGAGTCGGGTTGGGTTATTCCATTCACCGGTCATATCACCATTGGTCCTCCACACCATCCATATTTTGGGGTTAATGCTACCAATCCATCTCAGTGTCACCGATATGTTCAAGAGAAGTCATTTATAGAATTCACCACCCATCTAACACCTCATCGATTGCAATACCTTCACCCTCCATTTTTCATGACCGCCATTCCTAAACCTTGTATCATTAGATCGCTTTCAGCTCTAGAAAATCATTTTCTTCGTTTCTTGTCATAGATGTGGGATACATTAAGGAGGGTCACTTCTTTTTGACATCAACTCATTATCTGAGAAGTTGACTTAGAAACAACCCTTTCAGTACTTTGAAGCTTGCCTGCCTCAATGGAAAGTTTCTCACTTCCTGCGATAGGTTTACATCAATGGCCTTTGACCAAAATATTTTATGTGGTGTTCAACACCATATCATATATTCACACCATGTGAATTGTACTGTAGTACCTTGAGGATCGTTTCATTATTGGTGATTCCTCTCGTGTCTGTTAATAGCTTACATCATTGGTAGTTTTGTAGCCTCCCCCAAATTTGGTAGTTTTGTAGCCTCCACTGTGGTAGCTTATGTGATCTATAATTGCAGACCTCCTAGCTAAACATATTCACCATCATAACTTTGAATAAAGGCATGAGAAACACCCTCATGCTATCCCTTAAACATTCTCAGGAACAAAATCCAATTGACTTGCTCGAATTTTTCTTTGCACAATTCGTACTCCTCCATTTCTTGATAAACCAGGAACACTAGTTCATGTCGGTTTACCCCCGTGCCGGATTTAAGAATATGTCTCAGAACATACAGGGTAGTCAAAGCGACAGAGTACTAGAAATTGAATTATTGGAGCAATGTGATGGAGCTAGCGCTAGATGGATGAATAGAATGAAGGCCGAATTGTATGCAAGAGAAATGACGCTCTTGTGGATGGTGAATCCATGCAGAAGAGAATTTATAATTTGAAATGGGATGGTAATGGTCAAATGGTTTCCATAAGTATAAGGTGAGTGCATACATGATGATGGTGATAAGTCATATGCAAAGATTATTTAGACATTCATCTCCTATGATGATGTCAAATTTCATCCAAATGTAGGTTAGACAAGATGGATAGATTGTGATTGATTATATGACTACATCACTATAGGACAGTCAATGTCATGGTTCTAGTAATCGTGCATCACAATCATTCAACTTATGGTTATGCAGTAGTAGTAAAACCATTATTTAAACAACCCATAAATATAAAGTTCTATCATGAGATATGAAAGCTATAATTCATTTTCTCGAATTATGATTGGCATCTATCAAATCAAACCCATGATTAATCCATTCAACCATATGATAAAAATTATTTTTTTCTTAGAAAAACAAGGGAATAAAGGTGATTACTTTAGGATTTAATATACCATTTTAACAACTGATGGTAATACAGGTTTACGAGAGTAATTATATATTCACTACATGACTAATTATGAATCTTAATAGAAGAAAATAAAATAATGATCTCATACCTCCATTACGATATCAATGCAAAGGAGTTCTTTTTTTTGTACCAGATGAATACAAGAAGTTTGTAGGTAGTGCGAGATGAAATTTTGATAAGATATCGAATACATAGTCTTCAAATTTCAATCCTGTAGGATTCTCTTTGTATCTCAGTATGTTCTAAAAGTCAAGCTACAATAAATTCTAATTATTGATGATGTTGCATGTGAATTTGTCCTACTAGAAGGTTACACTGAAAAAAACTACAAACAACACATTGGTATAGGAATTCTTAAATCACACTAGAAGTGTTAGTTAATGAGGCCAAAGAATTCAATGATTGGGCTCCAAGATCTATAACAAGAAGACGTTATGTAGCTCAAAAGCCTCATCTTTTTGGAGCCAAACTAACCACTGGTTCTGTGGCCACTTCAATTTTATTGGTAAATAAACCTAAATACTACTGTTATGTGGATTTTTCTCAAGCCTAGATGAGTTAATGCTCAACAATATTTTCAATTTTTAGGAGTATGAAAAACTTAAACAAAACTCCTTTTCACTTACCCATGTATTTTTATCGAGCCCATGCTAGTTCGTGCTCTCTAATGTTTTTTATTTTTAGGAGTCTAAAAAACATATATAAAACTCCATAGGTTCCTTTTCCATAAATAATTTACCAAGGTTGGTTAAAGAAATAAACTTACACTTGGAAAATGTCCTTCTTCATTGTCTATCTACAGAGAAGGAAACATAGTTAGTAGTACCACAATCATTATCAAACAACACACATATACACATATATGTAGAATGTTTAATTAAATTATACAACAAAACTTACAGTGGTGGATTATCAACAAGATAACTCCCCTTTATAACCAACCGCATTTTAGAATTTTGAAGAACATGTTTGGTAAAATACTCTTTAGAGAGTTTCTTATGATAGACTTTCTATCTATGTCCATTCATGAAAAAATAAGTCTGATATACATCACTAGTTTTTATCTTCACCAAGGCATTAGCATATACTATATCTACCTCATAAGGTCCAAGACACTATGTCGTTAATTTCCCTTTCAAATTCTTAAACCTGTTGTCATACAACAAAGCTCAGTCACCTCGCTAAAAACATTTCTTCTTAATAAAATTATCGTTCCATTTGGTTCTGTGATCCTAAACAAGCATCATCCTTTGAAGATTCCCTTATCTAATCTTATCCAATGCATTCAATTCCATTAGCCTTTGTTTATGTGCCTCATATAAATCAATTCCTAGGTGCATGGAAGCTATGAAGGCTTTAACTTGGAATTCTATTGGAAGAAGTACCTATTTCTCGTAAACCAAATCATAAGGAGAATGTCTTTCTGTGTTTCTCTAGGTTTTCCTATAGGCCTACAAAGCCTCTAGTAAGCTATCATCCCAATATTTATGATCCAGTTTTATTGTCTTGGTAAAAAATGGCCTTCATTACTTTATTGGTAGATTCTACTTATTGATTCACCTAGGGGTGGTAAGGTGTATATTTCTAGTGTCTGATTTTATACTGCTCTGTAATAGATTTAACCAATTTGGAAGTGAATTGACTGCCTTGAACATTTACTATTTCCCTTGTTACAACAAAATGGGTAAATATCTATTCAAATAAGAAATCAACAATAGATTGTTCAGTAGTAGAATATAGTGAATTATCCTCTACCCACTTTGTTTCATAATATCTACATACTATAATATATTTCTGCTTTCTAGATATAAATCTAATTCCCAATTATTAAAAGGATTGATGAATACCTCTACTTGAAGAGGCATTTCATCTGCTAGGATAGGATTCCCCATCCCTTAGCAATCATTACAGTTGGCCACATATTTATTTGCATCCTTAAATATGGTGGACCAATAATACCCAGATTGTAAAACTTCATATGCAGTTCTTTTGTCGAAAAAATTTCTACCACACACGTCATTATGGAAAGATTTTAGAATGTATTCAATTTGATATCCTCATAAACATATTAATATTACCAGATATGGTCGAGTGTGGTATAAACAATCCTCATGCCACATATAATTAGCACTAAGTTGTATGATTCTATGTTTTCCCCTTGAAAACAATTTTTGTGGAAACTTTGTTGTAACCAGGTAATTAGCAACATCTTCATACCAAGGAGTATAAGTAGAAAAATAAAATAGATTCTCATCCAAAAAATCATGAGTAACTGGTGCACTATCACCTAAGTGGACAAGTTTCAACATAAAATTTGTGACAAGATTATATTTTCCTCGTCTATCAATTATAGTAATATTAAATTATTGTAGTGGTAAAAACCATATAGTAGCACGTGTTAGCGCTCAAATCTAGCTTAGGTTTAAATAAGGTAAAACTCAAGGCTACATCAAACCACGCTCAGCCTCGTAGCTAGCCCTACGAGGATAGGACAAGGCTCTCTCCGGGTCAATCTCAGCAAAAGATGATTGATGAGACTCGAGATGATTGAAATAGAAGCTTATTTTAGGCTAGGTATGAAGTACAAAGGTTTGATTTTAGTTTTTAGGAGTTTTTGTGTTGAAACAGCGAAAGGCAAATTTGGGCTTGGGGATGAGGCATAGTTTCTGCAGAGGTGTGAATGGGGAAGGGAAGGCGATCGCCTCGATGCTTTTAAAGGGAATGAATGGGTAGATCAGACTGCTCAGGAGCTAAGGAGAGCAAGAAGGTTTCAATGATTCTCCTTAAACAGGTGAGAACATTGAAAATCAAACAAATTTAAAGGTAGAGCATAACAATCTATGGATTATACCTTAATAATTCATTTGTTCAATTGCAGAAGGTGAGAGAAGGAAAATGATATGCATAACAACTTACAATTACTGAGAGAATCACACCATCAAAACATAAAGCCACATGGGTTCCAAATAGTGCTGCAAAACCTTGGTCTTTCCTTATCCAAAAATGCAGAGAAAATATTTACAATAGTATGCCAAAGCAATCCCAAGTGTCCAAGCTCTCCAACCTCTGAAAAATGATTGAGAAATTACATAATATAGGCAAGACAACCCATTCCCTTGCCTCTAGGGGTCGAGCTCATCATCCTAGGAGCTGTTGCAACCAACTCTAAACAAAGCACTACAATCTAGGTAGTCAAAACAACTTGCCTCTATAAGGTAGGAAACCAATTCATTCATTAAATTTTCACTCATTGGTGAATGAATCTTCTATAAAAAGTAAATAAGTGTCAAAATTACATCATGTTTAATGAATTACATCAAGCTGGGTCAAAAATCACATCAAGAGGCGAAACTAGTCATAACTGGCCGAAATTCTGTGCTGGAAGGTGAAAATTTGACCAAAAATCTCTATGCGTCGCGCGCTTGAGCTCTCTGCGTTGCGCGCCTTTTAGCCTGATTTTGGGGCACTTCCGAGCACCCAAATTGATCTCATGATAGATCGTTGGAAAGCACTAGATGTCTACTTTCCGACCCAAGTGGAATTCTATAATTTGGTGTCCATTTGCTTCTCCAAAAGTGCATCCTCCCAATACTGCTTCCTGTGTGTCAAAATAGGGGCAGTGAGGTCATTTTTTGCATGTTTTTTTACCTTTTTGGGACCCATAACTCACCGAAAATTCTTGTCCAAGTACCAAAATTCATGATTCTCCATGAAAAATCCAAAAATACAAGCCATTTGTTATTTGGACCTCCCAATCTTATGGGTCGCGCGTGGCGTGCGGTGCACAGGGAGACGTGCAACGCACTGGGCTTGAGGCGTGTGGTGCTTAGACCCTGGCCTAGTGCCTTTTTGCAGGAGACTTTTCAAGGCCTTCCCGGTGTCAAAATTAGGTGCAGGGTAGCTCGTTGGAAAGGTATTTGAGTCGAATTTCCAATCAAACTATAATTTGTCTATTTGGAGTTCATTTTCATTGTCAAAATCAAATCTCCCAAGACTGGTCAAAATGTGCCAAATGAGGCTGCCTCAAGGCAGAGCGCTGTTGCAGTCAACTTTTGAATGCCTTCCTCAACTCCAAATTGAGCTCATGATAGCTTTTTGGAAATCGCTTTGTGTCTAATTATCATATGACTCATCAAGAAAGTCATTTTTCCAACCAAGCTAGGCAAAAACTTGATTTTCCCAAGGTCACTTGAGAGGTGCATCAATTCTCCCGAGGTGATTGTATTTTTGACATTTATCTAAAACCATGACACATGTGTAAAAAGTGAAGGAGGGTTTCCTTCCTTGGCCAGTTTCAGACACAAATCTCTCTCATTTTTTCGAAATTCATCTTTGATTGCTCTGAAACAATAGTTTAGTGAAACCTATCCCGATGTGTGAAACAAGGAATTTTGTCGAAATGAATCGAAATGAAGGGGATAAGGGGCTTATAAATTCTTGGGGAAATTTTTGGTAGTAGGGAGGGATGTTAGGAAGCAGGGAAAGTGGAATATCAGATATTGAGTAAGGGGAAGGGTTCCAAAAGGGAAAAACACACACCCAGCCTAGAAAATTGCCACGTTGTAGCAAGAAACTAGGGTTTGTGCAAAAATGAGAAATTTGGGGGATCTTAGTGATGGGAAGTGTTTAATAAGGTACATTAAGGATAGGGGAAGGTGTGTGAACATCTGGATACATGTTTTGCTAATGATTCGACCATTCAAGAGAAATTGCCTTCAAAACCCTAGGAGAAGGAAATGACCTTACCTAGGCGTAATTGAAGCATGAACAAGGTGTGAAATGACCCAATGGAACTTGACATGATGATGACAACCCTCTGAATAATGGTACACTCAGCTAAATGGTGACATGGACCGACATTTGGACAATTTTGAAAAGAGTGAAAACAAACCCTAGACCTAATGCCTAGTGACCAAATTTTGGTTGAAGACTTATTCAAATGACAAAATTTGACCTTGACACCTTAAGATCACTTTGTAAGAGCGTGTTTGATCACTGAAGGAAGGATGCAAAGACTGACACTAAGAGCACGTGCATTGGTGATAGGTTTATTCATGAAAAATATAATAGTTGAATGATCTATGTGTACAAAAATGTCATTCTGAGTTATATAATGTCTAAATTTATTAATGGCATGAACTGCCAATAAGAGTTCTCTTTTAGTGATTGTGTAATTTAGTTCTATAGGAGAGAGATTTTTTCTAACAAAATAGATGGAATATGGAATTTGATTCTCTCTTTGGCCCAAAACAACTACCAAAGTTGTGTCTAATGCATAAGTGCATGTGTCAAAAGGGAGGTCCCAATTTGGTCCTATTAGAATTGGAGGAGTTGAGATTTTTTGCTTAACAGTTTCAAGTGCAATTTAACACTAAGAATCCCACTGTAATTCCACGTCTTTGGTTAAAAAATTCAACAGAGGAGAGGCTATTGTTGTAATTTTTTGAAAAAAATCTATAATAGCTTGCATGCCCTAGAAAAATTTTGACTTCTTTTTGGAAGCCGGGAGTTTTCATCTAAGTGATTATTTCAATCTTAGTAGAATCTACTCTTATCCTAGTCCGAGAAATATGATGGCCTTACACAATTCCCTCTAGAAGAACCATTCTATATTTTTCATTGCTAAGGGCAAGTTTGGTCTCTTGACATTTTATTAAAACATTCTCTAGGTTGTCTAAAGCTTCTTGGAAATCTTCCCCATATATTGTGAAGTCATCCATATAGAGTTCCACATAGTCTTGGGTTAGATCAGAAAAAATACCAAGGACAACCCTTTGAAAGGTGCAAGGGGCATTTCATAACCCAAAAGGAAGCACCTTATAGGCATAAGTACCCCATGAATAGGTAAATGTAGTATTTTCTTGGTCTTCGAGTGCAATTTCAATCTGATTATAACAACTAAATCCTTCCAAGAAAGATAAATTCTTCTTCCTAGAAAAAGCATCTAATACATTATTAATGAAAGGAAAAGGAAAGTAGTCTCTAAAGGTAGCCTTATTTAGTTCCCTAAAATCCACACAAATCCTCCATTTAAAGTTTTTTTAGGTACAATGACTAGTGGTGATACCCACTTACTATAAAAAAAATGGTAAATGAAGTTAGAATTTAAGAGCTTTTCAAGTTCTTATTTTACTATATCTTTTAAGGTTGGGTTCATCTTTCTTTGAGGCTACCTTACTAGTCTAGTTTCATCATTTGTATATATGTGATGCATGTAGATGTCGGGGTGGATCGCTTTCATATGAAAGTAATCCCTTGCAAATGCACGACATTGCCTTTTAATCATTTGAATCCATTGTTCTTGATGCTCCACTTCTAGACTAAAGTTAACATACAGACATTTCCTAGGGTTAATTTCAAGAGCATGCATAAAGGATTTTTTACCTCGACCATTTTCTATTATGGAAAACAATGTGGAGGTATAGAAATGACATGCTTCATGAAATTGAGAACTGAAAATGTTCTCCTATTCTTGAAAGGATTGTGGATAATGAATACATCTCATTGTATTTAACAACAAGTTCAAAACTTGATATTTTGTTTATTCTTGAAGACATTTAGAATGTTCAATTGTTAACAGTGGTGCAGTACATTTGTTCTCTCCATATGTGCTCTCCATCCATATGGCGATTTTTGTAGCAGGTTGAGCAAGAGGAAATAAGGTAACTTTTTGGCTTTTACATCCATTGGAAATTGTCATGTCTCCACTCCTACACCCAATAAAGGGATCATCAATGGTTAGCCAAGGTTGTTCCAATACTACTACATCTCCAAGTTTGTAGGATTTTGGATGGATCACAAAGAAGTCTAGAGGATATTGCGAGGAAGCTAGTATGACTCTTATGTCATCCAAGATTCCTACATGTTTAAGAATGGATTTGTAAGCTAACTCCAATAGTGTTTGGGTTGGTCTCAAGCCTTCTAACTACATCTTTTGCATAATTTCCATATTCAGCAAATTTATTGTTGCACCTAGGTCAAAAAGAATTTTTGGTAGAGATATACAATTCATTTATATCATCATGCTTGGATTCCGAGGATGAGTGTATTTCAAAGGCATCTTTGACATGGTTTCTGATAATTGGCCAACTACTTTTATAATAGGTGGATCCTTCCATTTTCTTCTTGAATTTTTAATTCAAATATATTTTACAATATTGGCATAGATAGGAACATCTTTGATAGCTTTAAGCAAGGGTATATTTACACAAATATTTCACAGTTTAACCTCTAAATCATATCCTAGCGGGACCTCAAGATTTTTGACAAGCAATATTTCTCGATAGGGTGGTTGGGTGGCCACCTGAGATGGTTTAGGTTGTATTGTAGAATTTATTGGTTCTTAGGGAAAGTTTTCCTCTTCAGTAGGAGGAGAATCTTCCTCTTTGCTACATATGTTCTTGTCTTCAGGAGGTGCTTATGTTGGTTGTTCTTTTTGAATTATCACTACTGGTCTTGTTTATTTAAGATGTTACCGAATCTTAGTCAAATTTAATTGATTGGAACTGAAGTGATAATGTAGGTAGGGAAGTTTTTTAGCTCTATATTATTTATAGATTAACCTATCATATTGGAATTTCATAAGAAGCTACAGAAATAGGATGGAGATTATTTTTCTGTGTATACTTTTTAGATCTGAAGGTAGAAATAGTGACACGTGGCACTTCATACATGTTCTCTCTTCTGGAAAGGTATATAATTAGGTCATCTGGGGAGATTGTGCATAAATATTTCTTACAGAAGCCAGTTTCCATTAGACTGGTGGCATTGGAAAGAGGATGGAGAGGGCTACTCTAGGCCGTGATTTTAGAACTAGGAGATATGAAATTAGAAAGTTACGGTCATTTCAAGATCGAAATCCTAAAATCGAGAAAGGGCGTTATGAGGAAGTTTGATGGCAAGGATCTAATAAATTGGATACTATAGACGGAGAAATATTTAGATCTACATGAGGTGAAACCGTTACAAAATTTATGTATTTCATCATCATATTTAGAACCGGATCAATTTTTATGGTATAAAGGGCTTTGTTCTCGTAAACCACTTGTTACGTTGTCAATTTTCATGGAGGAAATGGTAGCACATTATGAGGATACAATGAGAAACAACTTATTTAGCCAATTGATAAATCTCAAACAAAAGTATTCAATGGCAGAGCAAATTGAGGTCTTCCAAAAATTTAATATAAGGGAAAATGATATTCCAGAGAAGCAAAGGATTGATGTCTCCATAAAGACTTTAAGGGATAACATTCAACGGGAGGTTTGTCTTCGTGAACTTGATTTATTGGAGAAGGCATTCAGGTTGGCAAGAAAGTTGGAAAGAAAAATTATGGCAACAAGGAAGTCTACCCCTCACAACTATAAAGATAGAAGTGTTGTTTCTCCTAGCCTTTGATAACCTGCAAGGTTGACACCACAACAATTGGAAGAAAAAAGAGAAAAAGGGCTTTGTTACAATTGTGCTAACAAATCCATTAAAGGTCATAAGTGTGCTAAGAATAAATTATTGTACATTGATTGTGAAGAGGAGGAAGAAAATGATCAAGAAACATAAAAGGAAGATGATATAGGCCAAGAACCAACCCGAGAGAAAGAATAAATAAATATGACTATATCTTGTAAATAATTTTCAATAATTACCACTCCTCAAACTCTTAATATAGAAGGATATATCAAGAAGAAAAAGGTTCAAGAAGTAAAATATCACATCGAGAAAGAAGAAATCAATCTAACCATATGTTGTAATGCATTGGATGGAATTACCACTCCTCAAACTATCAAGATAGAAGGACATATCAAGAAGAAAAATGTTCAACAACTGGAAGATCGCATCGAGCATCAAGAACTGAATCTGACCATATCTTGTAATGCATTGGAAGAAATTACCACTCCTCAAACTCTCAAGATAGAACGACATATCAAGAAGAAAAATATTCAAGCAATGAAAGATCACATCGAGCATGAACAACAAGTTCTCCAACTTTTAAAGGATAACGCCATTTTGGTGCATAATTGAATGAAACAATAGGCATATCAACATCGCAGTGAAAGAAGTTTTGATGTAGGCCACTGGGTATTTTTATGGCTACATCTCAATAAAGCTATTTATGAGAAGGAAATGTCGGAAATACTACATGCACTTAAGAGATGTTGACCTTAACTAATGGGAAGACACTTCAAGGTAAAAATCGATCATGATAGCCTTAAATACCTTTTTGAGCAAAGATTATACATAGAAGAATAGAAGAAATGTGTCACAAATATGTTGGGTTATGACTTGGAAATCATACACAAGAAAGGGAAGAAAAATGTTGTTTCAGATGTACTCTAAGGAAAGGGTGAGGATGTGGAAGCATTGTTTTGTGCTATTTCTATTATCAAACCAAATTGGATAAATGAAGCGAGGGATAAATGGAAGAATGGCGAAGAAGTGTGGCCACTCATTCAAAACTTGCAGAACATCCCGGTTCAAACAATAATGCTAGAACTTGATGAGGAAGGAAAAATCATATTAGAAACTCGAGCAGTGATAGAAGCAAGAACCTGACAGCTATGAAATCAATCAATTTTAGATTCTTTCATCAAGTGGAAGAGCTTACCCATTGAATATTCCACATGGGAGGACAAGAATTTTATACACAAGCATCAATAACTCCTCAAGCATTGACGACAACACTTTTTGAAGGATAGGGGTATGTTAGGTCCTTATACTACTAGTGTAACTGCTTATTGTTATTAGTACAACCCCTTTATTATATTGTTGTGCCCATGTAGTCCCCATATTGTTACTATTTTGGCCAATAGAATCGCACTATTCTTATTATTGTGCCCTTACATTATTATTGTTATGTCGGGTTTGATTATATTATGACCCCTTAGACTCCTATATATAGAAAGGAGGTATTTTCATTTCTATCATCCAAGAATTGTTCATTTGTGTAATGTAAAGGAGGTTTCCCCTGAAGAGGCTTATTTCTAAGGGGTTGATCTATATTTTCTATCCTTTTTCCAGCTGATTTCATAACATAGTACATACGTGTATGGTATGTTGGCAACGAGATGAATGGGACAACTAGGCATGGTGCTTGGTGCAGAAAATAGTTGGACAAAAAGAAATTAGAGGAGCAACAATGGATGGGTGACATGACAACAAATGCATAATTAGAACAGTGGAAATTGTGGCAATAAAAGTACAATTGGGAGAGAAGCTGAGACATGGCAGCAAAGGCACAATTGGAACAACTACAATTGTGGCAGGAAGGCTACAATTGGGATAGAAACTAAGATATGGAAACAAAGGCACAATAGGACAACAACTACGACATGGCAGCAAAGGCTACAATAGGACAACAACTAAGGCATGGTAGTGCAAACTCATTGGACATCAGCAAGGTGCACCTATGGCACATGGGATAGCTGTGGTAGCATGGTGCATCTATGGCACATGGAACAACTATGGTAGTATGGTGCATCTATGGCACATCAGACAATTATGGTAGCATGGTGCAGCAATGGCACATCGAACAAAAGTGGCAGCATAAGGTGTAGCAATATGATGAGTGTAGCATGGTCATGAGGTTCTGAATTGTTATTATGGTTGTAGCATGGTGCAACATGGTGAGGTACTGCATGATGATGAGATGAAACGCAATGATAGGTGAAGGAGACACCTTAGAGAATCCGTTGAAGCACCATGTCTTCAACTCATCTCATGTAACTTCTTAGAGATGATCTATGCTCTTATCTAGATAAGTCAAAGTGTTGACTTCTGTTGTAAATGTACTCTTTCTCTCTCCCTGTTGAACTATTAAAGAGCATATAAGAAGAATTGATCAAGGGTTTCACCACATTAGGTTTTATCCCTCACTAGCACCACATCTTGTGTCGTATTGTCTTGGCTTCACTTTTGTGATTTATGTTTATGTTCTATATGCAATTTACTTTAGTACTAATGTGACTACTAATCTGGAAAAAGATATTGTGCTAACTGTGAAAATTGAAATAAATTGCACTAACCATAGAGCATACCTAAAACTAACATGGTATCAGAGCTAAGTTGATGACAAAGTCCAAGAAAGAGTGAAAGAGAAATCAC
>APFE030499298.1:0-23218 GCA_000404065.3 Pinus taeda | reverse complement strand
AACGTAGGTTCTTCAACTAATAACGCAAAAAAACTTCATGTTTTGGAACACGAAATAACCATCGCGAAAAGCCATAAGCTAAGCCCTTTGATAATGGAAGGGGATTCAACTCTCGCCACTCAGTTATGTAAAAAGCTCCTGCAGGGCATTGAAGTGGCCAAAGTTTCGGATAATTGGCACCTAAACAAAATTATGCAAAGAATTAAAAATAAGATAGACATTATGGAAGGATTACAATTCCAGGCCATAAGAAGGAACGACAATAATCTTGCGCACAGGTTAGACAATGAGGGGATGAAAGGGACCCTTTGGTTGAGATCCAGGTCATGGCATGATCTGGAAGAAAGAAATCTCTATTAGCACTGCAAAGCTATCAATGTCAAGGACAACCAGAAAAACGAACAATAACTGTTTGAGAATCCCGAGTCACATCAAGGTAGGCTCTAAGTATTGGGAGGAGGATGGTACTGATGTGTACACACTTAGCGCCATCCTTGGTAGGACAATTGTACTGGATAATCAACCCACAACCCCTCTCTCCTGCGGGGACATCGCCGTTCTGTCCCTTCAGACTAATGTGGTACACTCTCCACCCCCTAAACCATAGACCTCCCTAGCCTCTCATTAGTTCCCCTTCCCTTAGCTCTGCAACCCCTGAAGCCCTCCCACCCCTATTTATTTCCCCCTTACCCCTCCCCTCCTGGTCATTCCCTCTGTTTTATGGCTCCTCTGTTGCTCCCTTGTTATCCCTGTTCTATGGCTCCTCTGTCGCTCCCCTATTATCTGTATGTTTCAGCTCTCTAGTCCCTCTGCCCTCTTCATGGCCCCAAAACGCAGCTCTAGCCTAGATCCCTCTCAGGTAGAGCAGCCTCTCATTGGAATTCCTTGGGTTCTCCCCCCACTACCCTTGTCGAATCCTCTACGAGGTGGGCAACTTTGAATTATGGAGCTGTTGTTAACTCGAAGACCCAAGAACGGATAGGCAACCTTGAAGCGCAAGCTAGTGTTCTTCGTAGAGTAGTCACCTCAGAGGAAGTCGATGAGGACTTCACATGGATTCCCGACTCGGACCTCACGAGGGCAAGAGAGAACCTCTATGCCTGAACAATATAAACTTGGTGGCAGATGAAAACAATTATGGGTATAGCTTTGCATGATCAAGAGGATCGTTCAAAGGTGATCGAAAGGAAAATTGACAGCCTGACGGAGAAATTTGTGATCTTTGTAGACGTAGTTCACCACTGCTGCTTTATAACTCATGACTCTGCAGTACACTGTTATCAAGAAGAAATCCATGGCAAAGGTCCACTCGCCTACCGAACGTTCGCCTAGTATCAAGAAAGAGATGGTTGGTGCCTCTTTAAGCTGCATGTACGCCACCGCCGCAAGAGGGGAGCACACAGGAATGATTGCAGAAAGATCTCTTTTGTCTGTTTTACATCGTGGATGCTAGACCGCAACTGTGAATGCGTTTACGGAAATAAAGCTCCACGATATAGTCTGTCTTATAGTGACTCAGCCCTTGGATCTCCATTTTGAGGCTACGATCAAGCAAGTTTCTGAATGTTTCCTAGATATGGATCTCTGTAACTCACACAATTCTCATAAACCAAATATTGTAAAGTTGCATAGTAGCCTGTTCAATCCTAAAGTCGGAGCAGACAATTTTGTTGGCTCTTGTTTTGGTGACACTATCCCGAACAACCCAACCATTGTAATTACTCTCTTTTTACAGTAATATATTCTATATTATTTACAAAAAAAACAATTAACGATAAATTGACTTTGTGATTTTAACTTAATTACCCTAACACAATACAATATGTATCCAGAAACAATGAATATAAGAGAACATAAAGCATGTTGATTTGTAGTAAATTTGGGTGAGGCGGGATTTTGAAATTCTATGAGTGAACCATTCAATGTATGAAATTGAGGAAGAAACCAACCCGTTCTTTCATTTTTGGTGTCATTTGATAAACTAGAACGACTAATTCGCGTCTTTATAATGTGCTAGTAGATATTTGCAAACCAATTATAAAACCAATGATGCTACTTGAAGCTATTGGACAAATTTTGGTGTTCATAATGCACTTATAAATAAATACTTGCAAACAAGTTGCATTATAAATTTAAATATTTTTATAAGATTTGGTCAAACATTTTATAATGCAAACAAGTTGCATTATAGATTTAAATATTTTTATTTGGTCGATTTTTGTATTGAAAACTAGTAAGTACTACATTATTTAAGTTATTGCTGACTAGATCTCTTATATTAATCCATATATATACAAGTAAGATTAGCTCAGGATACATCATTAATATCTTCTTAATCTATTAACGTATCCCCTGAGGATGGACTCACTTGGCAGTTCGAAATGTTGGGTTATTAAAACTCTTTAACAGGTTATTCCTCCACCATCTAAAAATTGTCTCACATGTATGAACTCATTATTTACAAATATTCTTCAAATTTTTAAACTTTAATATAAATTTTCATCCCTAATTTTTTTATTTAACTTCAATATAAATTTCCATCACTAATTTTTTTTAGTTTTACCATCCTAACTTTTTTTATGTTCACCCTTGAGTGAGAAATGTAAAAATGAATCCATATCTTGAGCAAAAAAAAATTGTGGTGATTTATAGTTTACAAACATCCATAGAGTGAACCAAACAATACCTATTTTGAGAGCTTAAATGGAAGTAAATTATGTCGTGTCCCTCTCACCCTTAAGATATTGAATATAAAAATTACAGTCAAAAGATTTTGAAATTCCAATACTCTAGAAAATGCAATTAGTGACTGCCTTCATTAATTCTTTTTATTTTCGATACTAGACTCCCTTTGCATTCTTTTACTTTTCATACAAACTTTATAATACAACCTCTGAAATTTCTCCATTAATTTTTTATACAAACTTTGCAGGGAGCTTTTGTGGCTGAAAATTGGGTTTGCATTGATCTATGATAGTATGGATTTATATTATAATGAAAAGTAAATATAAAAATGTTATTTATAATGAAGTCATTTTCTTGTTTTTTTTCCAACAAAAGAAATTAGGATTGGAGCAATTTTTAGATGGACTATGCTTCAAAATTAAACTGCTAGATTTATAGAAACCAAATCTCCACATAAATGAAAACCTTCTACCAAACTAATTGATTGAGATTGTTACCCATTCATAAAAACAGAACAGGTCGATGCGAGCGTGGGTACGATGCACATCATATAAGGTGTTGGGTTGGTTAATGGTGCAGGCACTGCCTTTCGGACTGAGGCTTGTTAAATTTGGAAGGTTCCGCATTATGGAATCTCCGGTTTCTTCCCTCCGTTCCACGCTGTTGGTTCTTGGGGTTTTGTCTGAATTCCACGTTCACACCTGGTGGCTGTGAAGACACTATAAAACTTCAGCATTCCAGTGAGATTTCTCTTATGCGCGGGGGTAGACGGGTCACGGAGGGCTCAGAGTGCGGGCACAAATTGTTGATGTCCTTGACTCCTGTTGATGTCCTGTCAGGAGGACATCAAGCTGGAATGACAAAGTCTTTTTGATTGGAAAGTTCAGAAAGATTTAACGCAATGGGTGCCCGATGTTGGGTACAACAAAGATCACCAAATCCAATATTCATTGACAATTGATCTCTGAGGATGGATGTAGACTCTTTTGGGAAATGGCTGTGAACTCTGAGGATGGATGTAGACTCTTTTGGGAAATGGTTGGATGAAGAGTTTTGTGGGACGTGTGATGTTAGATAAGAACGCATAATAACAACGTGAATTTTTTTAGTGGTTTTAATCAACCTTATATGTCAGTGCAAGTCAACCCGTATCCCCACCCACCATCCTGATATAAAGTTTTTGTGAAGTTTGTGGTTGGGGGCAATGCATGGATTCACCTAGAAGTTTAGTGGTAGCCTTCCAAATCAACCTTTTATGCCAGTACAAGCTCACCCCACCCCCCTAGTTGTTGATTCCTTTATATATATATAAATATATATAAATAGGGCAAGAATAATTAAATTTATAGTACATATAAAATTGGGATGAAATTTATGTCTATTTCACTTATCATTTGTGAACATTTGTGAATAATGTTCTTTTATGTAAACTTGGTGAAATTTGCAATTTCCTTCCCCCATATATATATATATATATAATTGGATGAGATTTATCTCTATTTTGCTTACTATTTGTGGATAATGTTCTTTTATATAACATGATACAAGTTCAAGAAGTAATAGATTTCTAATAAAACTAGGATGGATGTTAACTTTGTGAAATTCTCAATTTCCTTTGTTGATATGAATAAAGAGAGGAGTTAAAATTATTGACAATTTGTTTTCCCTTTTATACGATAAGTTATAATGATGGTTTCAAGCACTTATGATATGTTTAAAAACTTATGGGTACTACGGAAAATTAGTGGGAAAAATAGAGGCCAAGATAAATAATTCTGAAGTATATCAAGTAATTATTTAGTAGGAGGATTGATTTTGGTTAATTTTATCTTTTTATGTATTTTATCATATATTTTAAAGGGTTTTTTCTTTTATTTTTCTCATGATATTAGAATTTTGTGGTTTAGAAAAAAGAAAAATGGAAAGTGGTTGTTAGGAGGATTGATTTTGGTTAATTTTATCTTTTTATGTATTTTATCATATATTTTAAAGGGTTTTGTTTTTGTTTTTGTTTTTGTTTTTTTCATAATATTAGAATTTTGTGGTTCAAAAAAAAGAAAAAAGAAAAATGGAAAGTGGTTGTTTGACCCAAAGCTGAAGTGTGAATATTGAAATTTATTATATGAGAAAGCCATCTTTAAAATAGATTATGGAGAGTCATCTTCAATGAGTCATATGGGAAGCGATAATTGTGTAAAGGCATATTAACTTTTATTTTCTTATTGATAGGATTATGGTAAGAGGAAATCAATATGTGATGTTTCCACTCACTAAAAGTTATGACGCAACATTTGAATAGCATGGAAAATAGCTATGGGAAAGGTAAGAATAAATCTATGGTGGATTATAAAAATAATCACGCGATCATAGAGACAAATATAATTATTGTAGTATAGGGATATTTTCACCATTAATAAGGTTGTAGACCATGAATTTACTAACATATGGAAATGAATCCATAAGCATTTGTCAGAAAGGATGGAATATGGTAGTTTCTATAGAACTAGAAGGAGAAACTTAAAATGAATGGAATGATTACGTTGAAAAACATAGGAGAAGATATGTAAAAATAAATGAAGAACCTAATTCTTTAGTGTAATCAAAATCAAACTTTAGGTTTTTATTCAACAAGAATGGGCTACCAAGCAATTTTTTCTTCTAATTCAAAAAATAGAGCTTGGTAGTGAAAACGTTTATGGAAGGTAAGTGTTGGCTGTAGTTTTTGTACCTATTTCCTATACTTTCTTTCCCTAGTTTTGACCCTTTTCCCTCCAAACCAGCAGAACTTTACATATTAACCACCTTTTTCCTTATTGTGAACAACATATTTTTCGTTCATGTTATTTTCCATTTTTGCTAGATATAATGATGCAATATTCCTTTTTATGGCTAATTGGGGTAAGCATTGGAGAAGTATTTCGGATCCTTTCCTCTTTTTCAGGTATTGCCAGCAAGAATGAGGTTATGGAATGAACATTTGCGTCAATCGTTCTAAGAGCAGAATGAAACAAATTGCTATTACACTTTGTGTGATGTTACAGATCTTGTTGTTACACCACTATGTTGTTACAGACATTGCTATTACACCGCATTGTTGTTACAAATTACTATTGTTACACCCCAGGTGTCATTACAAGGTTGTTGTTATCCAGTGTTGTTGTTACATCCCAACCGTTACTTTACCAAAGGGTGTTGTTACACCGTAGCTGTCAAAGCCATGGGTACTATTCCATGTAACAACTATTGGAAGTGACGAATTGTCCATTTAGAAAGTGACAAATCCAAGCGGTTATGATTTTAACTAATGTATTTGAATAGAATTTGTATTTAGGAACTAGTTATAACAATTTCTATTTTATGATCAGCATGAGAATCATGAGATTCTCATGACTTATCTGTTCCTAATTTTTGGGTATGTAATTTCTATAAGAAAAACTTAATCCCTTGAGCACGGGGGACGACATACGGAGTACTGTTATTTTGATCCTGTAACTTTTAATTGTTTTGACTATCAATGACATTGGGACATAAGGGGGATACACTAGTATTATAGGGACCTAACATGCCCCTCTCCTTCAAAAAAGTGTTTTTCTCAATGCTTGAGTAGTTTTGGATGCTTCTATATAGAATTATCACCCTCCCATTTGGAATCTTAAACGGGTAAGTTATTCCACTTAATGATATACTTTGAAATTGATCGATTCCATAGTTGTCGGGTTCTTGTTTTTGTGACTGCTTCAGGATCATTTATGTTTTTTCCTTCTTCATCAAGTTCTAGCAACACTATTTGAAATAGAAGCTTGTCACCAATAACCTTCTTTAAGCATGAAACATGGAAAACTGGTGTACTCGCGAAGATGCATACAACTCCAATTTGTATGCCATAATACCAATCTTTTGTAACACCTTCTACGAACTGTAGTAAATGGGTGATGATTTATTATCCTTCTTAGCTTGCTTGAGAGACATTTTTTTGTATGGTTGTAGCCGTAAAAATACCCAGTCACCTACATCAAAACTTCTTTCACTGTGATGTTGATATGCCTGTTATTTCATTCGATTATGTGCCAGAGTAAGGTTATCCTTTAAGAGTTGGAGAACTTGTTGTTGATGCTTGATGTGATCTTCCACTACTTGAACCTTAGATTTTTCTCCTAAATATGATGTGATGGATGGTGGATGAAATCCATAAAGTACCATAAATGGGGTCTTTTTTTCTATAGAATGGAAAGAAGTGTTATACTACCATTCAACTATAGGTAACCACTTGACCCATTGTGTTTGTTTATCAGATACAAAGAAACAAATATATATCCTTACAAACATTTGTTCACTATCTCAGTTTTCCCATCAGATTGAGGATGATAAGATGAGCTATGAGCTAATTGAGCACTAAGACAAGAAAATAATTTTGTCCAAAACATTCTAGTGAAAATGGGATCTCTGTCACTTACTATACTCTTTGGATTTCCATGAAGCTTTTGCATTATTTCCGTAAATGCAGTAGCAACTGTACTAGCTTTAAAAGGATGAGATAATGCACAAAAGTGTGCATACTTGGTAAGTCTAGCAACTACCACCATGATGATACTCTTTCCTTTAGACTTGGGTAAACCTGTGATAAAATCCATTAATACCTCCTCCCAATGCTGACTTGGAATGGCTAAAGGTTGTAACAAACTTGGGGTCTTAATTGTCTCAACTTTATTCTATTGGCAAACCAAACATTCTACCACAAACTTCTGAATATCAGATTTAAGGCCATCCCAAAAAAATTCCTTCTTGAAACTATGGTAAGTTTTTAAAAATCCAGAGTGCCCTCCTAAAGGAGAGGTGTGCAATTCAAAAATAATCTTTTGTTTGAGTTGGGAATTATTACAAAAACATAAGCGATCTTTGTACCATAATGAATCATTTTTCCAGCTAAATGTATCTGATGTCCTAGGATCTTGCTGCAACTTTTGAATGAGTTACCACACCTCTTCATCATTCTTCCATTCATCCCTTGCTTCAATTATCCACTCAGGTTGGATAATAGAAATGGCACAAGCGACAATGCTTCAACATCCTCATCCGTTGTTGAGAGTGCATTTGCAACAAGATTTTGCTTCCCTTTTTTGTAGATGATTTCAAAGTCATAACCCAACATATTTGTCACCCATTTTTGTTTCTCTTCTGAAGATAATCTTTGTTCCAAAAAGTATTTAAGACTATCATGACCATTTTTTACCTTGAGGTGTCTTCCCCATTAGGCAAGGTCGCCATTATTTTAGTTCATACATAGTATTGCCAACATTTCCTTCTCATAAATAGGTTTTTGTAAATACTTTCCTTTGATTGGACTACTTTCAAACGAAATGGGTATTTCTTCTTGCCTTAAAACAACACCAATTCCATTTCTAGAAGCATCAAATAATAAAAGTTTTTGTCATGTTTGACGTAGCTAAGGCCGATACTTGGCACATTGCCTCTTTAAGATGTTCAAAGGCCTTCATTGCTTCTGGAGTCCAGGAAAATGCATCTTTCTTTAGTAATGAAGTTAGAGGTGCTGCTATTCTCCCATAATTCTTAACAAACTTGCGATAAATACCCTATCAACCTGAGAAATCCTCGAAGATGCTTTATGGTTGTGGGGATTTTCCATTCTTTAATGGATTTAATTTTGTTAGGGTCTACATTAACACCCTCATGAGATACAATATTACCCAAATATTCCACCACTTGGACTCCAAGGAAACATTTGGAGGTCTTTACATATAATTACTTCTCCTCCAATAGTTTGAGCACCCTGTCAACATGTTGAGCATGATCCTTCCAAGACTTGTTGTAGATTAGTATATCATCAAAAAATAGTAACACAATTTTTTTAAGGAAGAGCTTGAGAACGGAATTCATCAAACATTGAAATGTGGAAGGTGCATCAGTAAGGTCAAAAAGCATGATCAAAAATTCATAATGACCCTCATGAATTCCGAATGTTGTTTTCGAAATGTTTTTAGTCTTCATTTTAATTTGATGATATCTTGAATGAAGATCTAGCTTGGCGAAGCAAATTTCTCCATGTAATTCATCCGACAATTCATCAATGGTATGAATGGAAAATTTATCTTTAAATGTGAGCTTATTGAGCTCCCTATAATCTAGACACATACGCCATGATCCATCCTTCTTTTGCACCAATACTATTGGAGCAGAGAAAAAACTTTGACTAGGTTGAATTATACAAGCCTCTAGCATTTTTACAACCATACATTCAATTTCACTCTTTTTGGCATAAGGATATCTGTAAGGCTTGATTTTTGGAGGAAAACGTCCTGGAATCAAGTGAATAGAATGATCATGATCAAGAATAAGTGGTAGGCCTTTGGGAGTCTCAAACACCTTGGAATGATTGTCCAAGACTTTTTGGAGATCTCGAGAAATAGATGATTTCGATGTTTGAACCTCTAGTGAGAATAATTGTGCAATAATGCCTCATTGTTATTTCTTCAGAAGATTTGTAATTCCATTAGAGATTATTATCTTTCTTGGTTTCCCTACGATCCCCTTAATTCAACTTCCTTTCCCTTCCAAGAAAATTCAAGAAAATTTATTGAAAATTGAAATCTATCGTCCCCAAAGATTGTAAGCATTGGACTTCTATTACAAAATCATCACCACCCATTGGAATGGAAAACATTGGACTATTCAATACATGTTTCCCCATGGTTAGCTTGATATTATGCCACTTTTTAGAGAAATTTATAGTTCCTCCATTTGCAACCATCACTTGACACTTTGGTGCTAGATATAGGAAGAAATTCAATTCCTTAGCTATCTTACAATGAATAAAATTATGGGTACTACCCGAGTCAATCAACACTATTACATTTTTCTTCTTGATATATCCTTCTATCTTGATAGTTTGAGGAGTTATGATTCCTGCCAATGCATTACGATATATGGTCAGATTCATTTCTTATTTGTCTGGGGTTGGTCCCTAGTGTATATCCTCCTCTTTTGATGTTTCTTGTTCCTTTTCTTCCTCCTCTTCACAATCTATGTAGAATAATTTCTTATCAACACACTTATTACCTTTAATGTATTTTCTATCACAATTGTCACAAAGCCCATTTTCTCTTTTTTCTTCCAATTGTTGTGGTGTCAACCTTGTACGTTGTGGAAGACTAGGAGCAACAACACTTCCATATTTATAGTTGTGAGTGGTATACTTCCTTGTTGCTATAATTTTTCTTTCAACTTTTCTTTGCACCCTGAATGTCTTCTCTAATGAATGAGGTTCCCAAAGGCGAACCTCATGTTGGATGTTATATTTAAAGTCCTTATGAAGACATGAATTCTATGCTCCTCTGGAATAGTGGTTACCCTATTATTCAATTTGTGGAAGTCTTCAATGTGCTCCACTATTGAACCATTTTATTTGAAATTTATCAATTGGCTAAAGAAGGTGTTTCTCTTTGTATCTTCATAATGTGATATAATTTCCTCCATAAAAATTGACTATATGACAAGTAGTTTGCGAGAACAAAGCCATATATACCATACAAACTAATTGGGTTCTAAAAATAAAGATGCAATACATACCTTTTGTGAGGGTTGCGCCTCTTGTAGATCAAAATATTGCTTCATTTGTAGTATCCATTTTACTGGATCCTTACCATCAAAATTTATCATATCTATCTTTGAAATGTGGTGGCTCTTAAACCCCACATTGTAGTCTCTAAAATCGTAATTCATATTCCTTTTGTCCTCATCATGATTTTCATGGATTACCTTGTCACTACCGGGAAGCATTTATTGCGACAACTTTGTCAAACCTTCCTTCAAACCTTTCATGTTTGCATTTAAACCATTCATGTCACATTTTAAACCATCCATGTCACCTTTTATTTCCGATTTTAAACCATCCATGTCCCCTTTTAGTTCATCTTTAGTTTCTCTTCGTGAGAGTGATATTTGTTGCACTTGGTATCATAATTTTGATATATCATGTTGCAATTCTTCCTCTTCATGCGTCATAGTAGATATTTCTGAGGGCTTAATGGTGTAGAATTATTTTTCTTGAGAGGCATTTTAGAACCAATACTAATATATGCTTCAATATGCCCTTGGAATCACTTCAAACTATTTTTTTAAACAAAATTTATGCAATTCAAAAAATACATGCGCACCTTTTTATTGCTTTTAGGAGCTTGATCTTGAAATGGTTGTAACTCTGTAATTTTGGATCTCTAAGTTCTGAAATTTCTTAATGTGCTAGCCCTTTGAGTCTTATTTTCAAAAATACAAGTCTGACCATGATTTTATTCTTCAATAAAGAGTTATGAAAAATCTCCCACGATGGCCTGATTATGGACTCGTTTAGTAGAGTGAAGTTGTATGGGATGCCACATGTCACTGTTTCAACCTTCGACCCTGAAATTGATATTAAAAAACTATAGTTTGTGATATTTCATCTAATTTTTACATAATTCAAATCTAATTCCTGAAACAAAAGTTATGACGATTTTCCCTAGGTCACTTGTTTGAGACTGAATTCTGGAGCTTGTGAAAACCCAACATCCCCAAATCATATCCCCAAAAATATAGTGAACCAAGATCTAAAATTGTTACAAGAAGTGCACCAAGATTTCAGATCAACGTGCTAAAAATTTCAGCTTTTAAAGCCTCGTAGAAAAATAGTTATAATGAAAATTTCACAATGACTTGTTTGAAGAAGCGAAACCCTAGAGTCCAAAGTTTTGATGCCAAATGTTATGTAACCAACTCACAAAAAGATAGGTAAACAACTTACAAATTATCCTCTTTTGAGGGGAAAACATCCTTTACATTACATAAATGAACAATTCTTGGATGATACAAATGACAAGGCCCCCTTTGTATATATAGAAGTCTAAGGGGTCACGTTAATCATAGTCTACATAAAAATAATAATGTAATGGCACAACAATAACAATAGTGGGATTCTATGGGGCATAAGAATAAAAATAGTGGGATTCTATGGAGCACAACAATAACAATATGGGGGCTACATGGACACAACAATAACAATAAGGGGGATACACTAGTATTATAGGGACCTAACAAAATTACAAAATAAAGTTTTAACATTGGAGAATATATAGATAAGAGAAAAGTAGAATCCTAGGATAATGATATATTTGCAAAGAGAGTGATGAAGATATATATCATATGCTTTCTGTTAGAGCCTAGATTTACCTCAGGTTGGAAAGGTAAGGTTCTAGGTCCACATCAAACCATGCTCAGCCTCGTAGCTAGCCCTACGAGGACATGAGAGGGCTCTCTCCAAGTCAATGTCGACAAAGGATAATCGATGGGGCTCAAGATGACTAAAATAAAAACTTATTTTAGGCTAGGTATGAAGTACAAGGATTTGAATTTGAGTTTTTGGGGCTTTTGAGTCGGAAAATGGGAGAGGCAAATTTGGGTCCGGGGATGAGGCACAGTTTTTGCAGAGTTCTGATTGGGGCAAGGAAGGCAATTGTTTTGATGATTTAGAATGAATAAATGGATGGATCAGACCGGTGAGGAGCCAAGGAGGGCAAGAGGGTCTCAAGAGTCCTCCTAAAATAGATGAAAACATTGAAAATTAGACAAACTTCAAAGTAGAGCACAACAGTCCAGTGAATTCTACCTTAATCACTCATTTGTTTAATTTCAGAAGTAAAGAGAAGGGAAAATGATACACATAAACATTAATAAACTTAAAAGTACATAGAGAAAAACACCATCAAAACACAGAGCCACATGGATCCCAACAAGTGTTGCAAAACCCTGGTCTTTCCTTTGCCAAAAATGCAGATAGAATGTACAATGAAGTGCTAAGCAATCCCAAGTGTCCAAACCTGAAAAAGACTTAGAAATTACATGACATAGACTAGCCCAACCAATTCCCTTCCCTATAGGGGTCGAGCTCATCATTCTAGGAGCTGTTTCAACCAATTCTAAACAAAGCACTAAAATCTAGGCAATCAAACAACTTGCCTCTATAAGGTAGGAAACTGATTCATTCATTAAATTTTCACTTTTTAATGTATGAATCCTCTAGAACAAGTAAATATGTGACAAAATTACATCATAGTCGTGAAGTTACATCAAGATAGGTCAATAATTACATCAAAAAGAAAAACTAGTCAAAAATGGCCGATTTCTGAGCTGGAAGGTGAAAAATTTGGCAAAAATCCTCTATGCGTCGTGCCAAATCCTCTATGCCTTGCGCTACTTTGGAGCTAAGTTTTAGGTCCTTCCCAAAGTCCCAATTGCGCTCAAGATAGCTCATTGGAAAGCCCTGCCTGTCTACTTTCCAGCCAAAGTAGAATGTTTCAATTTGGTGTCCATTTGCCCCTCCAAAAATCAAATCTCCCAGGACTTCTTCGTGTGTGTCAAAATAGGGGCAGTGAGGTCATTTTTTGAGTGTTTTTGACCTCTTGGGGACTCAAAACTTGCCCAAACTTCTTGGCCATGCACCAGCAGTCATGATGTTTCAAGCCAAATCCAAAAATATAAAGTTTTTGCAATTTGGAGCCCTCTAGCAAAAAAGAGCGCTGCGTGGCACGGCGCATAGGGAGGCAAAACCTGCTTTTCAGTGCAAAAATTTTCAAAAATGAAAAAATTGCTCCAAATTTCTTGAAATTTGGGCTGTACCTTCTCTATCAAGTGTCATGCTGGTTTAAAGAGGTTTCGGCCAATATCCAAAGGTGATCATGCTCCTTTTGCCTCTTTTTCTTCTTTGTTGCCTTCTTCAATTTTGCCTTGAGATTCCTTATTCGTGCCTTGGAACTCATATTGTATGCCCTGTAGTGGAAAACCATGTGTCTCAACAATGATTTGTCCCTGTCAGCCTTTTCCAGCAATCTCTCCAGGTGGATGTTAATTCTCTCGAGCCAAGACCCCTGCATCATTAATCTCTTGCTCCAATGAAGTGAGCTCAATCCTCCTCCTTTGGGCAGCTTGGCGATTGTCCCGGATGTTTTGCAACTCCATGATTGCTTGCTGATCTTGGAGCTGTTTGTTCCTCTGCTCTAAGTATTTCATAGTCCACTTAGCCCTCTCCAAGTCAAGGGACAAGGTTGTGATCTCTGTCTACTGCTCCTGGATGATCTCTCTAAGATGTGCATTTTGTGAGCCCATGTCTGTAACAACATCCTGAATGAGAATGAAATCAGTCTCTCACTCACCTGAAGGCCCCTCGTCCTGCATTGACCTCTTGCTGCTGTCCTGTACCTATGATGCTGATGTCGGAAGCGAGGCCCCTTCCACCCCGGGTGGAGATAACACTCGCTTTGCTGCTGCAAATAACTGCCTCGTGCCCTTCTAATAAGTAATGAAGATCGATATAGTAGTAGTGTGTGCATCATGGCCTTCTTGCTGATGAGAAGGTCCACCAGTCTCATGCCTAACCTGTGAAGGTCCCTGTGAAGCTCTGAAAAAGTCACGAGAGATGAAATCATCCCAAGTGATACCCTTTAATCCAAGCTGATGAACCACCAAAATCTTGATGAGAGAAAAATGGCAAATACTGTTGAACTACTGTTCAGGGGTCTTGTGCTGCACAAGGGCGGTCATCCTCTCTATGTTTCGGCATATGAAATATGGGATGCTCATCATCCGTACCCGAGTGAAATGCATGAGCAACCTGATGTGATAAACATATACTCGGGAGAAGCGACCTTCACAACTGAAATACTTCATGATTAATTTTATTAATGGAGCATATTCATCTTTGAGATACTGGAAAGGGAACACTCTCTTTAGCTGACTCAAGAAACCGGGTTTAATATATGGCTCATAATGTTGCTGATCAATCTTCTGCCTCTTGTTCCATGGTTCTCCAATGTTAGGTATGCTGGTTGCTAATGAGATAGAATCTGGTGTAAGTGTGAAAGTGACACCAGCCAAAGTAACTCGATCACCATGTAAATGTAATACAAATAAGTGAGCCAACTCCTGATGGACTTGAACAGTAGCAACCTTCTCACAAAATTCATAGCATGACTGAAACTGGAAACAAAAGACAGTAAGAGGGCGGGCCTGCAATTCTTTAAGGGTGGTTAGTTCTTCTCTAACATGTCTGCCACCTTTATGAGACCTCCGGGGTGCATGTCCCTCCGTGGGTGAGTCACTTTGAGTCTCCATTTCATAATCAGATGACTGACCAGGTGACATAACTGCTGCTATACAAACTGCCTTGGAGAAATAGATGCTGGTGATAAAACTGTGTTGGACTACTCTTTTGTGATGTGGTTGAATTCTGCCACCAAGGGTAAAAATGCAACAAGGGACTGTTAGGAAGGGGGAAAATATTAAGGGATTAGGGACTTTTCGGACAAATTTGTTTAGGAGGGTTTGGGAATGTTGTATGGGGTAGGGTTTGGGGTTTTTACATTTGGAAATGTGTGGAAGGGAATTGGGGATAGGGGTTTAGTAATTTTTTTGGGATAGGGAAGAATGAAATTAGGGAGAAATGGAATAAGGGGGAGAAGGGAATGATGGAAAGAAGGGAGAAATGAGATGGAGGAGTAGGTTTGGTAGCAAAACAATGATTTTGAAATCCACAGCAATTTTCCTTTGAGGTACTTTAGAGGTAGGGTTTAAGATTTTTGTTTCAATCATTATCATCCATAAACCACCATAACTTATCACAAAAATGGATGAAACATCAAGATAACGACTCTACCTAGCAAATCCACGCAAGTTATGAGAAATTTGGATAAATTTCAAGCAAATTCGAGCCTTGGACTGTATGCGCCGCGCCGCATACCCAATGCGTCGTGCCATCCCAATGCGTCGCGCCCGTGTTAATTTACACTGTGTGGTTTCTCCCAGTGCGTTGCGACTCCCTAGTGTTCCGCGCCACCTACTCTATGCACTGCATCGGTCAAGTTTCATCCAGCTTCACCCAAATTGCGCACTTACTCAACCAGTTTTCTTTCAATGGCTTCTCTTTGGTCTTGGCTTGCAAATGACATTGATCCTCATAGAAATATCTTTATAAGGACATGGATTTGATTTTTTACTCTCCAAAACCCATCTTTGTAATGTTTGGCATTGGCACTTTTTCACATTTTAATACAAGTCTACTTTTAAATTTCCTTTTTGATTTTTTGACTAAAATGACGAAATTCTTGGCAATTTTTTGTAGGGATAGCTAACATGGAATTTGGCAAAGGAGACCAAGGTTGCACCTGAAGAATTCAACAACTGAAATTTTTTTGCAAATTATTACAAAAAATGAAATGTCGAATTTTCTTCAAAACAAAGTTTTGAAGAAAAGTCGAAATCCATCCATATGACGATGAAAATATTTGAAATGACAACTTATTAAGAACCTCCCTCTGGCCTACTGGCATTATTGGACATTTTGAAGACACGATCTGTGAAACCCTAGACCTAGTGATTGAAATGACTCTTGCTAATCAAAAGACTAAACCAGGACTGTAAGTGACTCAAGAACTTGATTTCGATGAACAGACATGAGCCAGCAGTGCAAGGCTGAGGGGTAATGAATAACGAGATCCTTCCGTCAGATTATGGCATGCCCCTAGCAGAATGCAACTGAGTGAATCGAGTGAGACACCTAAAAATGAAATGCAATAAGAGAAATGATCTCTAACGGAGGGATGCAAAGACCGACTCTAATACTTTCTAAATTATCTTATGTGAAACTATAGTTAGAAATGAGAAAATAATGGGTTTAGTGAGAGGTTTGGTAGGTCAAACAATATAGAAAACCCTAAGACGTTGGCGGGGAGAGAAAAATATAAACGAGTGGAGGATTATTCCTTTTTTGACATGTTGGGTAGTGTGGCTAACAAGAAATCAATTTATTTTTGAGAATAAGTAGATTCCATTATTTTAGAAGGGCCACCAAATAAGATATTTAGTCACCAAATAATAGATTTAGTCACAATAAGAGATTTAGTCTTAGAATACAAAATTCCAATTATTAAAAAACTACAAGGAAAAAATCAGACATGATTGTTAACAAATGCTAATCCTATAACCTTTTTCATGATTCATTAAGAGCCTAAAGAAAAAATAATTTCCATAAGTTGTTTATTCAATTTAATGCCCATTATTGCTAATCTCTTTGAAGCAATGGTAAACTTGGGAAAAAGCTCCAATACTTTCATTAAACTCATGTTTAAGGATGTTTCAAAGTTTTAGAGAAATTTTTTTAAGTCTAATTAAATCTATGGGGATTATAAATAATTAATAAATAGATGGATGATTTAGACAAAGTATTACATATTCATCTTAAACTTTTGGATAATCAAGTTAAAGAAGTTATAAGAAAATTTCAAAGTGATTGTTTTTTTGACATGTATAGGAAAAAAAAATAATTGAAATAATGCATGTCACAAAAGAAGGAAACTCAATGGCCAAAGGGATAGTTGTATGAAGAAAGAATAAATGGATTTAGCTTCATTTTAAAATACATTTATGCCTAAAACAAAAAATTAGTCTCATTATTGTAGGTTCACTTGAACTCAAAAATTGATTCATCTACCACGTTATGTTTTTTCTATTTGCTTCTTGTTAATAATTGCTTTCATGTGTAGCAGAAAATCAAATAAAATATGGTTATAAACTAATCAATCTCACATAAGCAAATCACTCGATGATCCATTTCTCTGAAATGAATTATAATTTATAAGGAAAACTCAGAGATCAATCAACTTCTAAAGTCACAAACATGATTAAACACTCGCTCTAAACCTAGGTAGCTTCTGAGTAATTCTATAACAATTAGTTTTAACCTTTAACAATTAATTCATTTCTCAGTCAGTCCTAACACTCCCCTTTAAAAGAGAAATGAATTTTCTACAAGACACAACTTAATTTTAGAAATTTCAAACTTAGTCTTTCCAACATGCTTGTTAAATATATCAACCACTTTTTCATTTGTATTGCAATATGCCAAGTCAATTTCTTTTCATTGTATTTTTTCTCTTATAAAATGATGTTTTGTTTCAATATGCCTTCATTTGGCATGATACAATAAATTCTTTTCCAAATTGATGGAACTTACTGTAGGTACTTGTTTCTTTTCTCCAACATCTTCAAGGATTCTTTTGAGCCACAATGCCTCACAAGCAGCATGCATAATGCTTTATACTTGGCTTCTATGGATGGTGTTATCGCTCCTTCGGATCTCCAAGGCTAAGGAAGAGTCTAGTTGAGGTAACCACAGACCAATCTTTTGACTTGGTAGCTAGCCCTACCAAGCCAGAGAGGGCTCTCTACAAAGGATCACAACCAAGAGTGTTGGATAGATTAGGGTTTTAGGCTAGAGAGTGAACTAGGTCAGGGCAAAAGAGAATTAGAATTGTAGACATTTGCTGGGGCAAGGTAGGCAAGTTACTTTAAAACTTTGTAGTATAGTTATGAAATGGCTTATACTGATGAGATGCTAAAAAGAGCATGAAAATCATGAATTCTTTTTAAACTGAAGAAATTAAACAAATTATGATGATTTTCCCAAAACAGAGCATAGAAGATGTATTATGCTTATTACACCTTGAAAATCAAACATATTTAGAATGAAATGGATCATGAAAGGTACAAAACGTTCACACATCTGTAACTGAAGAGGAAACAATATCAAAACACCATGCCACAGGAACCCCACCAAAATAGCTACAACTCATCCAATATATTCCATGCGAAAGTCTGAAACACTAGTACACCATCCAATGGAATCCAACCTGTAGAATGACTGAAAAAGTACATGATATAGGCCTAAAACAAACTCCTCCCAGCCTCGGGGTTGATTCCATGAGAGGAGGAGAAGTTCCGCCAAAAACTAAATTGATAGCTAGAGTGTAGGGTGGTCAAAGTGACTCATCCCTCACTTTTTGGAAACCGATTCATTACATCACCAAAAAAGTTTTCACCTAATGTATTTACCCTAGGTAACAGTAAAAACATCATTATTACATTTACATCCATCAATTACATGGGTAAAAATATGATTTGTCAAGGTGAAACTATCAAAACAAAGAAAATTAACAAAATGAAGAAACTCAGGAAATTTGTGTCAAAAGTGCAATGCCACTATCCTAAGCACAATGCCAACTTCAACTCCGCTTCGGAGGGGGTTCCCGGTGTCCAAATTGAGCGCAGGATTGTCCTGTTTGGTTTCCAGATCTACCCTTATTTTCGAAAATGGTCAATTTTTGACCCTCCAAAAGTTGATTCTCCCAAGACTGGTCAAACGCGCAGCACCAGCCTCCAAAACAAGGCGGAAACAAGATTTTTTGGGTGTTTTTTGACCTTTTGACTGCCGAGTTGACCCAAAGAAACTTAGCAAAGTGGTTTTCCTAACTGTATTTGGCCTTATGAATCCAATGGTGGTGGCCATTTTTCATTTGTAGGTCCTTAGGAAAAGCACAACACCTAGCCCAAAATAGTAGTGCCTGTGTTAAAAAAGGCAACGACCATTGCTCTAAGTGTAGCGCCTCCCTCCTAAGTGCAACACCAACTTCAGCTCCACTTTTGACGGGTTTTCCGGTGTTCAAATTGAGATCATGATAGCTCGTTGGAAATATCTCTCTTCTCTAGACAATGGACCTATCAAGAATTGAGAATGATCAAGTATATCCCCTCAAAAATCAATTCTCCCAAGACTGGTCAAAAAGTGCAAAATGGGGGTGAAAAAATGCAATGTGGTTTTGCAGGAAAATTTTGGAGGCCTTCCTCAACTCCAAATTGAGCTCCTGGTAGCTCATCAGTAATATCTTCTAGTCAGGTTTTCATTTGACTCATCAAGCAAGTCATATGGACACTCCAGCTAGGAGAATAATTTATTTTCCCAAGGTCTCTCCAAAAGTGCATAAAACCTCTTGTAGCACATGTATGTTTTACATTTCTCCAAAACCATAACACCTGTGTAAAAGTGAAGGAGGTTTTTTTTCCTTCGCCTATTATGGACAAACACCTCTCTCACGTTTGTAAAATTCATCTCTGTTTGGTTGGAAACATACTTTGAAGCAAAATTGGCCCTATGTGTGGCAAATGGTTTTGTCCCTTGGAATGAATTTTTTTTTTTAAATGATGGAGACATGATGCTTATGAGTTGGAGTGGCCTCATACTTGCTGATATGACCTCCCTTATGCCTCCTTTTCTTATATGTCTTTCATTTCCATAGAAAACCTTAGCTCAATGGGAGAGGAAATTTGGGTTTAGTGTAGGCCAAACAGGGGATTTGGGAAATTTATAGGAATGAAGGGAAATAAATGGGATAGGGGGCTTCTAAATTCCTAGGAAAATTTTGGGGGGTATGGATGGATGCTAAGAAGTAGGGGAAACTGGAATTTCAAGGATTGAGTGAGGGGAAGGGGTCCAAAAGGAAAAAACACAGACCTAGTCTAGAAAAGTATCAAAAGCGTAGCAATAGGCTAGGGTTTTGTTGAAGCCTCGAAAATCGCTGCAACAACATGGGGGAGACCACCCGGTCCGGACCTTGGTTAATAGCTCCTTTTCCATTTGGAATGGTGGTTCCGACTGGTTCAACTAGGTCCAGGTACCTTCTCTCAATCTCCAATGGCTTCAAAATATGACTTTCATTCACCAATGGAAAAGAGACATCAGATCGTCCTTCTAGCTGATCAAGCGAGAAAGTGATCCTTAAGCTAATTTAGGGCTCAGCTAATCCACTACTAAAGTTTGCCTCTTTGGGAAGAGGACTTAAAAGAATGTAGAATTTACTCTAAATGCAAACTTGTTCTAAGATGCAAGCAAAAATAAACTATCTTAATCCTATCTCAATTAGGCAGATATAGATCTAACCTAGCCAAGAGTGGGTATTTAAAATATTGAGATTTAAATGTCTTGTTTCAAATGAATATCAAGTTAATGAAGCAGTTCAATTAACTGACATTATGGATACCAAACACATCCTATTGAGACCCTTTAACTGAAATAATCAATCAGCAACACTCAGGAAGAAGTTCACAAAGTGATATTGATCAGTTAATTAGTAACTTGAATAATTAAACAATAATATGCGGAATAAGTTCACAACATATCACTATCTATTCATCCAATATTAAAAGACAGATTTATGAGTAAATAGTTACTCAGAAATCAGAATTCAGCTCATAAGAGCAGAGAGAAATGACAACATAAAATAGAAGAAAATTACCCATACCGACAAAAGTGCACACATATGATGCAAGGCTCTACCCTGCAAAACTCAGAATCCTTATACACCATGCTTATAAACATGCATCTCAGCATTACATCCGTATCTCCTCGATATCAAATCATTCTTCTGATATTTCTATGTGAGGCATTCGTTACAGGTTCAATCTCCTAAATGTAGTAAATCCTAAATCCTCACCTGAGTAGGAGAACTGATAGTGAATTCATCGGAAAAAACTCCAGGGCCTATTGTTAATGGCTTGATTGCAATCCTCGCCGTCGTTGCAGATATTACAAACTCTTAACAAAAACTATGTAAGAGATCAAGCACTGAGAAATTGTGCAATTACTCTGCAAGCAATAGATCCGGACTACTAAAACTAATTATATCAGACGATGATAGCACTAGATAATAAAGGGTATTGAAGCAGTGATATATATATTTCACAAGAACTTTTTGATATTCTCACTGGTCAAATCCACAATTTGACAAATTCCTTCTAGAAACCAGACTTCCTTCATGATTCTAGAATTGTGTAACGAAATTTAATTGTGGGAAAGCTCTTCTCTGTTATATAGACGCACAAAAAATTAGTCATGACGTACCGATCATAGCAAAATCGTTGTGAAGCTTCTGTAGCTGTTCTGTGGAGAATTTTGTATTCTAACCTGTGAATACTATGAAACTCAAGAGGCAATCCCCTGCATACCCAGGCTTCTACATCATTGTAATACACAAGACCCCATGCACAGAGAATTGATTCAAATTTAACAAAGAAATTATACACACAAATATTGCACAAATGGATCTCAACACTGCTGATCCAAAGCGCTATCACACCTGAGCTTGTACAGTTCTCTGAGTTCCTGCACACAGGTCTAAGGCTACGTCTCTTGAGTTTTGACTCCTCCTATAACATATTCATACTCAATAACAAGTCATCTTAACAGATATGCGTACATACAGGGGCTGCAACTATTCGCACGTTATAAGAGCTCACAGATCCATCAAATTAGAACAATTGGGATAGAATGAATATTCATTAATACAACAGTAATTACCGACTTACAAAGGCCTCCCTCTCGTGGCCAGATTTACCATAAATTGGCCCTACTTGACATTGACGCCAGACCTTCGCTGCCACAACCTCTCGATGTTCTATCAACAACATTCTTCCTACTTGCCCTGATTTTCAAATCATTGGCCCCTTTTACAACCTGCCTGAAGGCTTCCAAGTAGAACCCCTGCTCCCTACTCTACACTCTCTCTCTCTCTGTCTTTGATTTTCAATGTCTTTGAGGCTTGATAATTTATAATAATTTATAATGATCTATTCTAAGTTCAATCCCTTCAACTTCTCAACAAAAATCCTAAAATCACTCTTGAATCCCTAAGGATCCTCTTTCACCCATAATTAATGAAACTAATTTCTAAATTAATACTTGGAAAAATCTCTCATCCCCTATTTTCTCAACTAATCCCATACATATAAATCCTATCCCAAATTTGCTCCTAAACTATTTCTCTCATATCCTTTTATTTAGAAAAAGAATATTTATATAATCCTCACTTTTCATAATTATCTCCTATTTTATTAAAATAACAATTTAATTTATAAAATATTAAAAATTGTCATACCCCCCTTTTATCACATATTTACAAATGAAAAATGGTCTTGATGCTCCTGCATCATACACCCAACCTTAAAATTAATCATGATCCCCTGATCATGTGTTCGGATCTGTGTATGCCTGGATCCCATATCTTGTGCTGTAACTTTCCACTTGCCACTGTTTCTTTCTGATGTTCTTCTCCAAGTTTCCATACTTTATGCTGCATTGCTCCACTGACTAGGCTTTCACAATCTTCTGTTGTCTTTCTTTTGCTACTTTCCTTTTGTTTTACCGTTGCTGGCCTCTTCCAGGATACTTTCATCATCATCCGCCTCATCAGTTCAATTTCTTTGTCTAACAGATTTTCTCCAGCATCTTCAATAAGACCTGTACTCACAAAACAATTATTAGAATGAAAAACATAAGGCTTCGGTGCCCCCATAAATATCGCTGCTGTTAGTGTTGTCTCAGCTGCCACCGTAAATATCGCTCCACATGTTGCTCTAGTTGTTAGTATGGATGTTGTGGCCTCCCAAACTTCCTGTTCCTCTGCAACATTCCTTTGCTGATCATCTGCAATTTCATCAACATGCTGCAAATTAACTCCAGCATAATCTCCATCTTCTCTTTCGACCATCTTCGGAAATTGTCCATTATCATCTTGATTGATTCTGGAAATCCAATCAAGTTTTGCAAATATTGTAGCTTCATCTTGTACTACTGTAGCAACTCCAAAAATTTTCCCACCAGTAT
>APFE030499275.1:0-23311 GCA_000404065.3 Pinus taeda | reverse complement strand
GGCATATGATAAGAAGAATGCAGAAACTGAAGAAGTTACCAAATTAAACGAAAAATTGGAGACAGTAACCAGGGTAAGGGAGAAATTGCAGGATATAGTAAAAGATCAGAGCATAACTATTCAGAGCCTTGAATCAAAGATCTTCTCTCTAAAAGAAGATCTTGAAAAATCAAAGGAGCAGAACATAGAAGCTCTTGAACATGAAGTGATCAAATTGAAGCAACAAGTGGAACAAGGAAGAAAAGCTGAAGAAGACCTAAGGAAACAATATCTGAAAAAGGAAGAACAACATCAGGTTGAGGTAAATATCTTAAAAGGTAAATTAGAAGAGAAGGATAAATTCTTGCGATTTCAAGATAGTACTAAGATTTTGGATGACATTCTTGGTAGTCAAAGATCCCCTAGTATCAAGACTAGTCTTGGCTTTCATGAATCTGTTGAAGGTGAATCCAGTTCACAAGGTGAGGCAAGGAACTCCAAAGAGAAATCTAAAATGATCAACAAGGAGTTGAGAAGTCATCCCCATCAACAATCAAGGAACGAAGATTCTTTCCAAAAGAAAATCTTTACTCCTCCACTGAAGAATGTGAATGCTATGTATGTTCATAATCTTGGAATGTTGCAGCCAAGATGTAGAAGTTAGAATGTTCAAGACCATCACAAAAGATCATCACATCCCAGGTACTTCAGAGGATATTGCTTTACTTGCAATGCATATGGACACAAAGCAATTGATTGCAATAGAAGGAACATGAAATATGTAAGATGTTATTCATGCAACAAACTTGGACATAAAGCAAGGGAATGCAAGAGCAAAGTTCAAAGTTCAAAACAAGAGGACCATACATCATCACAGTTTCAGAAGACAGAATTAGAGACAAAAAGGTGTGACATAACTCGGTTAGCTGACATAACAGACACAGGGGATACTGAAAGTGAAGAAATACAGTATTCCATCTTCTGAAATTTGAAAGATTTCCTTTGAAGAATCTCGTTCCTTGATTGTTGATGGGAATGACCTCTCAACTCCTTGTTGATAATTTTAGATTTCTCTTTGGAGTTCCTTGCCTCACCTTGTGAACTAGATTCACCTTCAACAGATTCATGAAAGCCAAGACCAGTCTTGATACTAGGGGATCTTTGACTACCAAGAATGTCATCCAAAATCTTAATACTATCTTGAAATCGCAACAATTTATCCTTTTCTTCTAATTTACCTTTTAAGATATTTACCTCAACCTGATGTTGTTCTTCCTTTTTCAGATATTGTTTCCTTAGGTCTTCTTCAGCTTTTCTTCCTTCTTCCACTTGTTGCTTCAATTTGATCACTTCATGTTCAAGAGCTTCTATGTTCTGCTCCTTTGATTTTTGAAGATCTTCTTTTAGAGAGAAGATCTTTGATTCAAGACTCTGAATTGTTATGCTCTGATCTTTTACTATATCCTACAATTTCTCCCTTACCCTGGTTACTGTCTCCAATTGGTCGTTCAATTTGGTAACTTCTTCAGTTTCTGCATTTTTCTTATCATATGCTTCTTCGCTATCATTGAATGAGTCATTACTTTTAACATCGGCATAATAGCTTCTATTACCTTCTTCCGAAATCTTTCCTTTGTTATGAAGGCATCTAGCAGCATAGTGACCAACTCTACCACATGAGAAGCATTTAAAAGGTAGCTTACCTTTGAATCGTCCAGTTCCCCGTTCAAGATTCTTGACAAAATTTACCTCCTCTTCTTCCTCTGACATGTATTCAGATGCTTCGAATGCAGATTCTTATGGTCCCTCTTTTCGCATCTCAAAAGCAGTTAAGATTCCGTGAAGCTGTGACATGGTGATTTTCCGCAGATTCTCCTTTTCTTCTATGGAAGACACTTTGGAATCAAATTTAGCAGACAGGGATCTCAAAACCTTTTCAACTAAGACAACTTCCTTAAATTCTTCACCCAAATCCCTCATACAATTTACAATCTCATCCATACGCAATAAGTAATTAGCTATGCTTCCATTACTATGCATCTTAAGATTTTCATACCGGATTCTAAGAGTTCGAAGCTTTGCTCTTTCTACCTGTTCATCTCCTTCGTAGCTTAGAATGATTTTGTCCCATATTTCCTTAGCTAATTTGTATTGCATGATCTTCATAAATTCTGATTTTGTCAAAATTCCCAGTAAGACAGTAACAGCTTTGGCATTGAGCTCATATTGCTTTTTCTCGGTTGCATCTGTAGGAACTGCTGATGGGAAATTGTATCCACTTTCTACGATTCCCCAAACTTCTGCTCCAAGTGATTGTAGATATGCTGTGGTTCTTATCATCCAGTGGGTAAAGCTGTTCCCGTCAAAGACTGGTGGCCTGATATGTGCCTCTTTTTCTGGATTAGCCATTCCGATGGATCTTTTCCTTTAAGCGATTAAGCTTCTTCAAAAGGACCTGCTCTGATACCAATTGTTGGAAATAATACTGAGAGGGGGGGGGTGAATCAGTATTATCACGTCAATAAAACTTTTTCATTTTTCATACTCAGATTCATATACATGACTTCTGTTAAGGATATCAGTGTATATACACGACTGTGTTAAATGCAACCAACGTACATGCAGTAATCTTATGATTCAGTTAACTTATCTTCAGTAAATGCATCAGAACATAATTAACCATATTAACAGTAATCAGGTGCAGTAAAACGGAACAGATCATAACACATAAAGAGCACACATGAACACCATGATATAAGGTGAAAACCCAATGTGGGTGAAAACCACCTGCTGCAATTCGTCTCTATCTTCCTTTAATAAGAAACTTCTTTTACAATGTACTGGTGCATTCCTTTACCAGTACGCAGCCTACAACTTGCAGAGGGATACAACCCTCTCTTATTTTCCAATTAGTTCTGGAAGGGAGCTACAACCCCCTTAGCTCTTGTAGTAGCGGATATACTAGTATGTAGGTGCTGACCTACAGAAGGCTGCAACCTTCTTTTCTTCAGGGACCATGTTTCATCAATTTTCAGACTAGATCCATGAACATCGAAACAATCACTGCTGCAATACAATCATCCACTTATACCTGCATAATAAATCTCTAAATAGCCCAATACTTAATCACTGAAACCCTGTCATCAAAAACACAGAACAGAAACCAGAGCCCAGAACTCTACAACAACCAGAAGAATCAACAGCAACCTGAAATACCAAATCTCATAATGCATATGCTACTTCATTATACCAAAACTGCGTGTATACGCGCTTTCACCTCATACAACCCGCGTATAGATCTAAAGATAATTACTTGTGCCTTCGCTGTTATATTAACCCAATCCAAGCAACACCAACCGATAACCAGCGATACTAGATCTTCGCACTTCGTCAGATGTTCATTCCTTGCTCACTCCTCTTTTCCTAATGATCTTCTCCTTATATAGGTTAGGCTTCTCTCAATACCATGGTCCTAACCATGTAGAAACAATACCATGAACCCAATACTTGGGGTCAACACATATGACGAGACGCCATGGTCCAAAACATAGGTTCAAGTTCCAAGATCTAATTGCCATGGACCAAAACAACATATACGCGCCTTTGTAATGTATAACCTGCGTGTATACGCGTACGCTCCTGCTGCTTCGCTAACCCGCGTATATACGCTCTTTCTTCACGGTCAACCTGCGTATATCTCTCTATTTACCTGCTGCACTATGATCTGTCCTCTGAGTGAGTTGCCATCACCTGTATCATTCCTCTGAGTAAGTTGCCATCAAGGACAACACCTGAATCATAATGCCAACAACTCTATCTTCTCAGATTCATTTGATGGGACTTCATGTTTAATAACATCTTTCACCTCTATGAACACCACATCTCGGTTGTACACAACCATCCTTGTTACTGGGTTCCAAATATTATAACCCTCTAAACCATCCCTATACCTAATAAAGATGCACTTTTTAGATTTACTATCCAACTTGGTTCTTTTATCCTTTGGAACATGTATATATGCATCACATCCAAATATCCTTAGATGTGAAAGAGAGGGTTTATTACCAATCCATACCTCTTGTGGAGTCTTATCCTCCAATGTTGATGAAGGTGATTGGTTGACCAAGTAACATGTTGTCTCAATCGTCTCTGTCCAAAATTCTCATCCTAACCTAACACCACTAAGCATGCTTCTTGCCCTTTCCATCAACATATTGTTCATTCTTTCTTCAACTCCATTTTTCTCAGGTGTGTATGGGGTAGTCTTTTGCTGTGTTATACCACACTTTTTACAGAATTCTTCAAATTCTTTGTTGCAAAATTCTCCACCGTTATTTGACCTCAACACCTTTATTTTCTTCTCTATCTAGTTTTCCATCAGAGCCTTAAATTCTCTAAACCTATCAAAGACTTCATATTTCTTCTTAAGGAAATATATCCATGTATTCCTTGAGAAGTCATCTATAGATGATACATAGTACATAGACTTACCCAGTGATGGAACCTTCACAGGTCCAAACACATCACTGTGCACAAGCTCTAATATCTGTTTCACCCTCTTACCAATAGAGGGGAATCTCACCCAATTTTGCTTCCCATATACACAATTTTTACATAAATCAAAATCCAAAGAGCTATTACTCATACCTTCTTTCATACCTTTACCATGAAGTATTCGAAGACCCTTCTCTCCAATGTTTCCAAGCCTTTGATGCCATAACATGGCCTTCTCTCTAGAAACCACTAGATTTTTTGCTCCACTTTCAGGAACCACAGAACTGTTGCACCCATCAACCACAGTGCTACATCATAGCTTGTATAGAGTTCTAATTCAAACTCCCCACATTAATACCAGTGCTCCCTAAACCATCTTATAGGTATCCTTCTCGAACATTGTTTTTACGCCTGCATCATCTAGCTTGCTTATAGAAATTAGATTTTTGGCTAATGCAGGCATACACAGAACACTTGGAAGTGTTCTAACCCTTTCACATTACAAATTCAATTTTACTTTTCCGCACCCAATGATTCTAGCCTTCCTATCATCCCCCAAGAAGACATCAGCACCATCATATTTCTCATACTCGCAGAACCACTCTCTATAGGGAGTGAAGTGGAAGGATGCACTTCAGTCAATCAACCATGCCTCATGATCTATATGTGTACTTGAAGAAGCCAAGTACACATCCTCACCTTCATCTGAGGTGGTTTTGACCTCTGTATAAGGAGCATCACCAAATCTGTTTCCTTTGTCAAGAGCTTTAGATTTACAGTCCCTTTTGTAGTGCCCTTCCTTTCCACATTTCTAGTAAATCACCTTTACAGGTTTTCTTGGAGATTTATATCTCCCTCTAGATTTATATCTCCCACTTGATGACTTATTTTTGTTTCTGTTTTGGGACCATCCTCATATAGACAAGGCATCACCATTCTGGCTCTCCATATTTTTCCATCTCATTCTCCTCTGTCAGCAAGGATGAGACTATTTCATCAAACTGCAAGGCAGTTGCATTACTGCCTATTGCAATAACCAGACTATCCCACAAATCTGGTAGAGAACACAACAAACTGATGCACTTATCTTCATCTGAAATTTTAATATCAACAGATAATAATTGACTTAACATAATATTAAATGCATTCAGATGCTCTGTCACTGAGTCTCCATCTTTCATCCTCAAGCTATACATCTTCTTTCATAGGAACAGTTTATTCACCAAATACTTAGATTGGTACAAAGTCGCTAACTTGTCCCACAAAGCCTTAGTCATAGCTTCCCCTGATACATTCAACAATACTGAATCTGAGACACACAAACGTATTGTGATTTTTGCTTCCGATCCAACTTATTCCATTCTTTATTGGACACTCCCATTGGTTTAGTACCTAGATCTACCATGATCCACTGATCTTTATCCGCCAACAAATCCTCCATCTTGAGTTTCCACAACTCAAAACTCTGACCATTAAATTTCTTGATCTCTATACTTCTACTACTCACCATCTTCCTTCACAACCAGGATATATCCTACAGATCTCCAACTGAACACGGTCTACCACAGGCCTGAGCGAAACTCCTCAGCAATAAAGGCGTCCCCTTGAAGCCAAAATAGATCTGATACCAAACATAGGTTTTAACGCCATACAGAATTTACCTGGATACAAATTCTAAAACACAGAAAATAAACAATGCGAGAGCATAGCACATAAAACACATATACACAGATTTTTTCCTTGGATCCCAAAACCAGGACTACCAGCTTGGTTTTTCATTATGTTCGTTTCAATGTTACAATACATATTTATACATGCTGAAGCATCCAATACCATGGACAAAAAACCATCGCGTCCAAAACCATGGACTGAAAACTATCATTTCCAAATCCACGAGTAAAAAGCATGCAAAAAACCATAGGTACGTCTACCCAACCTAATATAGGGTCCAAAAATATTTTCCCCAGGGTGTTGCCCAAACCCCATAGAGGAGGCATACCCACCCCCCTCAAACCCCTTGTGACCCCTCCATTGCATAATTGACATAACAAAGGGGGGGATCCACCCCTCCTTTAACTCCCCTATTAACTAAGTGGGATAGTCGTGGAAAGAATATAACGCAACTCAAAAATAAAAACAATGACCAAAGAAATTTGGCATTTGAAGGACAAGTTTCAAAAAGCCAAAATGGAGAAACATGAGAGTATCCCAAAATACTTGACCAAGTTCACTCAATGTCGTGATGAACTTGGAAGTACTGGAATCATGGTTTTCGAGCATGATATGGTGAGTCTTACTCTTCTGTGACTCCCAAAGAGTTGGCATAGTTATCAGGACTCTGTCAATGGTTTGGATAAGCTGCCAGATTGGGAACAACTGTGGTAAGATTTGGTGCAGGAGGAGATTAGGAGGAACACCAAGGATTTCTCTTCATGAAAGACTGATGATGAAGAGAACTATGCCTTAGTGATTAATGTAAATAAAGGGAAATGGAAAGCTTCCCATTCTAAATCAAATTATTTCCACAGAAGTAAGAAGAAAGACATAATGAAAGTTAAGTGCTTTCATTGTCATGAGCTAAGCCATTTTGCTACAAATTATCCACTCAGGAAGTCCAAGAAGAAGTCCCCAGGAGGAGTGGCGGGTGAGGATTTGGCCTCTCAATTCGAATTGGACTTTTCCCTCATTGCATGCATGGCGTCACCAATGATGGGAAGTGTATGGTACTGTTAACAGTGCTAGACCCACCAACATGTCAGGGGATCTCCCTAGTAAGAAGTGCCAACTAGACCTTAGAACGTTTTGTGTAGGAGTCCCAGCAGTGGGTCGTACAGTATCACCTGGATCGTGGTTGTGTGTAAAGGAAAGTAAGATGTCCCTATTGGTAGCAAGAGTGTGACATATGCAACATGTCAAGGAAGGTGCATGAACAACTCTAACACATGGAGGGTGAGGTGAGTGTGCCCCTTGGAAACCTGTGGAAGCATGTGGGTAATAAGGTAACACACGAGCAAAGGTGCATCACAAACCCAAAGGCAAGTAAGCTAGCACTCCAAAGTGATGGTTAAACCAACAACACATTTCAGTAAGATTCATACATACTTATACATAGAATTCCATACATGCATGCGTAAGAAAATATATACATATATCATTACAGTTAACAAGTTAGCTAAAATACAATAACAACATATGCATGAAACGTGTTGGCCCTGTTATATTAAGAAGTGAAAGTTCCAATCATACGATATAACCATGAACAGTCACTAGTCTTGATAGCAGAACATTACAATCACTATTGCCTACTCCTCTAAAGAGATATACTAGCTTTGCATAGTGGAGAAGCCAAGGCTCATTACAATACTCTCTAATCTTTCTCTAAGGCACTCCTATCAGAATCTTGGCTTACCAAAAACCTATACAATTATTTATGAGGAACTATATATAGAAAAGGGTGGGGTGACCCTTGACATTCCCCTTTGTGACTGTTCATCTACCCACATGAGACTTCAACTACTCTATGGCTGTTACATCCAACATTGACACTTGAACTTCCACCTGACAAGCCATTACAAACAATCTGCAAATGTACCTATGTAAGAAAAAATAGGCTTGAGAAAGTCATACACATCACTATGACTCAAACAACTTTGGGAAGACTAGTTGTTCAACATCCTCATGATGTTGGATGGTGGTGAACTAATATCCAAGCTCAGTAGTTTGTGATGGTGTCTGTGTACTCTATGGTGACATATTTCTGGAAGCTAACTCTTGCCTTTGTTGCATCCATTTGCACTTCTCTGGCTACTCTATCCAACTCATCTGATAACATGTGCATCATTGTCTTGAGTGCGGCCGGACCAGCAACATACTCATGCATGGTGTTTGCACTGATCACTAAGTCTATGCTAGTGGCTATGCACATCAACTCCTCAAGGTATGAGTCAAGCTCTTGTCATACTTGTACCTTTGTCTTTTCCTCCATGAGTGTCCCAATAGATGGGATCACATGTAGGCATACAACAACATCCATGCTTCTAAATACCCATTCATGGGAAGCCTACAAACTAGTGTTGAGCTCCAGGAGTTCTTCATAGTTCCAGATCTGACTCCGGATGTGTGCCTTCAACTCGACTGCTTTGAGCTTCATCATCTTGGGCAAGTGTAAATGGGATCCCTTGTATCTCATTATCCATGTTTACATGTGATCGACAATAGCATGCAAGTTTTAAAAGGTATGTGCTCTCCTAGCACATAGTTTTTGCCAACCGTTGAGATCTGCCTTATGCATGATACTAAACTTGGAATAAAATACCCACATGACTATCTCAAGGGATGATACTTCATCTAGTATCCCCTTCTTCAACTCTACTTGGGTAGATGTTGTAACCAGTTCTCCTCCCTTCTTGGACATTTGTAACTCCTTAGCCATTTTCTCGTTCTTTACTACCAAGAAGTTACACTTGAGCTAGTGGCTTCAGTGTATGCTCTGGTATCATTTGCCAATGCTGTTGGATGCTTGAACACATCAGATAGGATCACTTCTTCCTAAAACTATGTAGGAGATGTGTGGTCATCTGGAGTAGACACTCTGCATGATTGCACAACTCTATGTTGTGACTCGTCGAATGATATGTTGCACATCTCTTCTTCCAGATTGTCTCCAAGGATCTAAGTGTCTCCTTGGTCACTTGGGACCTGCTCTCCTATTAGATTTGGTGAAGTCGGTGGATCAACCTTTTGGTGGTAAGGCATGAGTTCGATGTCGTTCTCTAACTCTGGTTGCTTCATCTACATATCCATGTACTCAAGTACTCATTCAATCTCTTGAGCAAAGTCCTGCTCATGCGACTGCTCACCCTGTTTGCTTTGTGCAAGCTACTCGGATGAGTCTACTACCAGTACAGGTGCAGTTTCATCTATGTGTACATGTTGTGCCCCTATTGTAGTTGTCCTTTCTGCTCTTTCTTCTCCTATCTGCATAGCTCCCGTTCCTTCTGGAGTTTCTCCTTCAACTCATGCAACTCCTTCACTGCTTCCTTCGTCCTTTGTTTTTCTCTTTGCCTTTGCACATTCGTCCTATCACGCTATTTCCTCTTTACCTCTATTTCCAAAATTTCTTTCTACACAAGTGGGTTTGCTATGAACTTACAGCTTTGTCCTGCCTCTGTGTTGTTGACAATATTTCTCTTGCCTTTGTTGCACGCTGGTATGTTTACCTATGATGTTGGTGCTCTCTTGGATGCTATTTCGCTAACCATTCCATAATGATGTCGACTGGTTCATTGGGCCTTGAGAAGCTGTGAAAATATATCCATGGGTCTTCCTCTACCCAATGAGACACCTTGTGGATCCACGGAAATTGTACTCTTATGCAGTGATCCTTCAAAAAGTAATGCGGGTCATACAGATTGAAGCTTTGGGTGTCGAAAGGATATTTCTTGAGCTCCTCTGTTTCAACATCCACATGCTTCAGATTCTATATCTCGTACAACCTGATCCACAATGAAAGAGTAGCTCAAGGTTCCTTATTCTTCTAGTCCAACCTAGCTGACAGTCCTGCTGAGATGTGGTATGGCACTTCTTACATGACGAGCTTGCCCATGGAAAACTTTGACAAAACATGCAGAGGCTTCTTCGTGTTGTACATCTATATGAAGGTGCCAGAAAGTGAGGCATATCAATCTGTTATGTTGATCAGTGCCTCCATTCTTGCCGTCAACATGCAAGGTCGATCCTGTTCAAATATCATCTTGTACACTGGGGTGACAAAATGATATGACAGTTGTGTGATGACTCCTTTGAATCTGCATTCAAAAGACATTTTACAATAAGTATTCACACAGGTTTCTACTGGTGTCCATGCCCACTTTCAGCCTGGGAACTCCTGATGAGCACAGATTGCATCCAAGATGTAAGTGGGCATGTATATTTCTGCTTGTTGACTTTTGGGCGGTTGTCTAGCTCCTGTTACCGGTTCCTCCATCTTGTGAGCCAACTTGTTGGACCAGTTGCATGTTCTTCCTTCACTGGCTAGTTGGGCCAACATGATCACCCAACTCTGTGAGAAGGTCTCTGTGCTCTCTTGGCCATACAAGCGGCATGAAAATATGACCAAGTACTGATATGACTTTTGTAGTATCTTTGTCTTGCAAATCTGGTTGGGTGTCATTTTGAATTTGGTTGGCTCCTTCACCTAGTTCTTCAAAATATCCAAGTTGGAGTTGCCATTGATTCTAGGTATGCTAAAGGGTGTCTCCATGGTGATTACTGGCTTCAACAAGTGGTACACCTATTGAAAATCATGTGCCCTGAAGGTGGCGATCTTGGTCCCGCTGGCACTACTCAATGTCATTGTCCTTGGATCAGTGTGTGAGATGATCCAATATATCATGTCCGCGAATGGGAATGCAGGATACCTGCATGCAATCTGGTACAAAATGGACTTGTGAATGGTCACATAGACTTGGAGGTCTTTAAGATCTTCCCCAAATGTGTCTAAGAATGCATCATTGACCTCTTTTCGCTTCAGCTTGATGTCTTTGTCTACGATCAACTTGGTGTCTTCGTATATTGGCAAACTCATAGACACTCGCTCAACTACTACTCCATTTGTGCTTCCATCAGTGTCCTTTGACCCTGCTCTCTTGGAGGCCATTGATCCTAAAATACTGAGAGATGGACAAAAAACTTCTATATCTAGAGACATGTCGACATGCATGGCAAGAAATTTGTTAGTCAAAACCAAAGAAAACTTGAGGGATGACATGCAACATACCTAGGGAATGGTTGGGAAGGATTGCGCAATTTTCACTAGGAGGCTAGGAGACTGAATGTCACAACTACACAAAAGGTATTCCAGACTATCGAGAGGCTGGTTGGCTACTGGAATTGCACAATGCATAATTCAGACTAGCCTGTTGGGTACTGAGATTGTGCAATGTGCAATTTCATCTAGCAAGTGATGTAGGCCCGTGGACTACATTATGCAATTTTTTGGGCCAGCAGTCACTACCTCTCAGAATTGTGCAAAGCAAGACTGGAGGGAACTGATTGGCTAGATTTGCACATTTTCTAGGAGGAAGGCAAAGCCTTCCCTCTCAGAATTGCATAATGTGGTCTAGGTGAGGTAGAGTTCGGGCCAAGGTTTTCCAGACCCACCAACGGGAAACTAAAAGAAAATGAATATGTGAATGCATGGCAATACTAAGTTTAAAAGGGAGTGAATGATTGTGGTGAATGCAAGATTCAAAAAACGGACCAACATGCATGTGTGTGAAATGAGTTGCCGAATTAGAGACCGTTCGTGCAAAACAATGTCATGCATGCGACAGTAGTGAGATGCTAAAAAAAACTGAAACAATGCTTCTACATGTGAACATGCATGAAAAAAAAAGAAAGCGTTCATAGAAATCAAGAAGATGACACTCACACAAGCCAAAACACAAAAAGCGACAGAAATGCCTCAAAAGACAAGGTAAGCAGACTTACCTTGAAATAGTTGAGTGGATGTGTTGAAGACTCCTCGATGTGTTGTGGGATGTTAGAGCTACAAGATTGATGTGAAGAATGAGATCTGAAGCGTCGAATAAATAAGTTTTAGGTTCATGAAACACATGCCACAAATCGAGGAAAATGCGACACTTGGAGGAAAGTTTCTAAAATGATCTTTGCATGTAACCTCCAACTACTAAAAATAGATCCCTAAAATCTAGGGATGCTTTTTGCATGTTGATTTTTGTTATTTCAAGAAAACATAGCCCATTCATGTAAGTCAAGTTTCCTAGGTCCCGGGTGGAACCGGTCCACCTGAAGGCACATGCAACAACCTACTTGACTGAGAGGGATTTTTGCACAATTTCTAGGAGGAAGCTGGGCTAGCTCTCCAGAGGGATTGCACAATTTTTGGGAGCAGCTAACTATTGTCCAAAGTTGTGCAATTTCTAGGCTGAGTAGCACTACTGGGCCAGATTGCACAATTTTCTAGAGGAAGGTTTCTTGACAGGATTGCGAAATTTCTTAGCCCAGCAGGCTACTAGTCAAATTTGCGTAATTTTTGGACAGAAGGCTAGTTCCCCTCCAAAATTGCGCAATTTTTTGAGGGAGATGCTCAGCGAGTAGTTGGACCAAGTCTGCAGTAGCAGCCTATGAGGGGATTGAAGTAAGATATCACACACGTGCTCGAAAGCTGTTGAAAGACCCATGAAGCTTATGTACTTGACAGTGCAAGACATGCTGCTAAGGATGGTTGGTAGGGAGGCTCCAAAACGAAGGTAAGGAAAAATTTTGGAGGGTGGTTATGGATGCTACAACACTTTATGACACACTAGCAGAACTCCAACTCTCTTATTGGACCTTGTTCGTGAAAAGCAAGTCTAACACCTATGTAAGTATTGTTCAGTTCTCTATTCATCTTGGTTTCCACACTTGATTGAATGTAAGATGTAGCATCTTCCAAGCTCTTGGTTGGTCTACACACATTCCAAGCCAAGCCAACATAGTTGTTTTGATTGGGGATGAGGGCTATATTGGTGCACAAGCAGTATGGTCGTCGGAGTTTTAGTTTCATCTCCAGTGTTTCTCCACTAACAACGTGCCTCGACAGTACATCAGTGGAATTAAATAGGAACACAAGCCTCGCTCCGCTACCAATGAGCCTGGTAAGTACCCCGGCGGAGTTACTTTCATCACCTCTCTACGCAAGAATCCTTTCTCTTGTTTCACCTTATTCATTTTCCATTTTTTTTTTTTCAATTTTTCACTTTTCCATTTTTTTCATTTTCATAACTCTACATAACACTTAATTCATTTCAGAGGCGGAACAGGGATCCCGACTTATTGAGAGCAGAAGAGGTTTTTCCTTCGGAGAAATATTTTATATACCTCTGACGGGCTTGTTAAGGTTTTCCTCCTCACCTTACTCTACTTGACTGAGCTAACAAGGGTTAACCCAAAAACAACCAACTAGATTAGCTGACGCTAGTTAGCACGCAAGTGTTGTGTTTTCACCAAGGTTCACTTCGAACAATACGTATTTCCCATTGGCGTATCATGGAATGAAGATAACAAGTTCTTCATACAGAGGCAAGACAACATATAACCAAGTATTGATAATTGTGCAAGTCCTCTTGTACTTTACCTAGTTTGTTTCAAGAGTCGCACACGGTTTCATGAAAAACTAGCCAACGAATGTAAACAGGCAAACAAACACAAAACAAAGCAAAAGCAAAAGTAAATGCACAAGAAAAGTGAGTAAGAAAACAAGAAAGAAAACAAGAAAACATGCAAAGTAAGAAGAAAACATGCATGCAAGTAAAGACTACTCCTACTCCTAAGCTAACAGTGCATGGGTCTACTCACATGAAGTGATACTTCCAATGCAGCCATCGATGCATAGGTTGACCCATGTTGGTGAATCCATGGTTCGTGAACAATAGAACTATGTGAACCAGCAAACATGACAGATATAAAAATGAAGAGAAACGCACTCCAAGTTTAAATGTGTCCATTGAACATAAGTGAGTGCATGTACATGACATGAAATCAATGGACTTATCATGATATTGTGTGAGATTGCATGGAGCTATTAAGCATATGCATACTCTTGACTGTGACATGAAAGAAAATGAAAGAAACAGAGACAACTTGTGTCGTGAACGTGTGCCTACTATCTAAGATTCCTCCAATGCTTGAGCAATAGGATCACATAGTTCGAGTGGAGGAAACATAATCTGTTTGTGAGATTGATCTTCAATGCATATAGATGAGTGATGAGGAGCCCTGGGTGTGTCAATAATTTCCTGGTCGGAAGTAAAACCAACCTCAGGATAGTGAGGGCCTAGCATAACCATCAGATATGATTGAAGTGCCTCGAAAATATGTGGGGTTTCAACTTTTTCGACAGATAGATAATCATAAATAGGTGGCTTGGAAAAATCAACTATGATAGAATCATCATCATGATCGAATATGGGAGTAAATAGATCATGATAGTTATGATCAACAAAATTGATGATTTCATCGACATCCCTGTGATCTGATGAATCAAATAGAGGGGTAGATGAGAAGTGGAAAAATTCACCCTCTGTGTTTCTAGAAAATGAAAAATTAAGTGGATTTTCAATGAATAATTTTTCATGTCCATTGTCGAATGATGGACTAACATCCAATGTGTTTTGCAAATGATCAAGAATGGGTGCATCCATAGATAGAGATACACATGTGAAATCATGGATAGCAGAATCACCAAATATGTCAGGAAAAAATGGAGGAGGCTTAGATGAAAGGGAGTCATCCTTCATCGGGGATTGATGCTCAAGCTCCAAGTCATACCCTTCATGAATGACAGTGCAGGTTGGTTGTGAAACACCAAATTCCTCAATGGATTGATCCTCGTTCACAACAAGTGTAGAGTCTGGAATGGAAGAACACAACACATTGCAATCCAAACGATCAACAGAAAACAAAGATGGAGGTTGAGGTAAGACATACATTTGAATACCCATGGGCTTTGCAACCAAATCTGCATGAAAAGTGAGAGAAGTTATGTTGGGGGGATATGATGGTTGAACAGACATGTGTGCCTATTCTCCCACATCACTCTGTAGTGGTGGAGCTATTTTATGAGGGGACGGCAGATAGTCACTTCTGACATCAACCGTGTTCGTTTGTGCTTGCACAGCTCCATCACCGAAGTATGTTGAGTGGGGCTTGGGCTTGAACTTTCTTTTAGGATTAACAGATTTGGTAAGACAATACTCAAATTTTTCCATGAGATATTGGAATTTCATCTAACTTTTTGGATCTTGAAACTACAACACATGGAAGTATTCGCAAAATTCCCAAGGCGATTCATGTGGGGCCTTCCATTGTTGTAACAGTATTTTCTCAAGAGGTTCTAGATCAAAATGATGAAAATTATATTTAATGAGATCACAAAACTCGTCAAGTGAGTGTACGCTACCAAGAGGTAGACTCCAGTGCCACTGTTGTGGGGATTCATGAAGTGTGTATGCAAGCAGCAGACTGAAATCTTATTCATAGAACTCATTTTCATTCTCAAGGAATACATAGAAGTATTCTAGGTATGTAGGTCAGGCTACTTTGCCTTCACCATCAGACGTGAATTCAGACAAGAGATCAAAAAACTCCCTTGCGATGTTGAGAGGTTTGGCATGCGAAAAACATCGTAAGGGATTAGTGTAATAGAATCCATGATAGATATGGAAAGGTTCAAAATAGGATGAGAGGACACAGCTTGTCATCTGGCCCTCCTTCTAGCACCAGGAATGTTGATGGTGCTTGGCCTGCCAGCATGTCAGGGGATCTCCCTAGTAAAATATCCCAACTAGACCTTAGAACGTTTGGTGTAGGAGTCCAAATAGTGGGTCATATGGTATCACCTTGACCATGGTTGTGTGCAGAGGAAAGTAATATGTCCCTGTTGGTAGCAAGGGCATGACATGTGCAGCACGTTAAGGAAGGTGCATGAATGGTTCTAACACATGGAGGGTGAGGTGGGTGCGTCCATTGGAAACTTGTGGAAGAATGTGAAGGGAACACACAAGAAAAAATGCATCACACACTCAAAGGCAAGTAAGCTAGCACTCCAAAGTGATGGTTAAACCAATAACACATTTTAGTAAGATTCATACATACTTATATATAAAATTCCATACATGCATGCGTAAGAAAATAGGTAAATATATCGTTACAGTAAACAAGTTAGTTGAAATACAATAACAACATATGCATGAAACATGTTGGCTCTATTATATTAAGAAGTGAAAGTTCCAATCATACAATACAACAATGACCAACCACTACTCTCGATAGTAGAACATTACAATCACTATCGCCTACTCCTCCAAAGAGATATACTAGCTCTGCACAGTGGAGAAGCCAAGGCTCATTACAATACTCTCCAAGCTTTCTCTAAGATACTCCTATTGGAAGCTTGGCTGACCAAAATCCTATACAATGAGTTATGAGGGACTATATATAGAAAAGGGTGCGCTGACCCTTAACATTCCCCTTGGTGACTATTCATCTACCCTCATGACTCTTCAACTACTCTCTGACTGTTACATCCAATTATTGACACTTGAACTTCCACTTGACAAGACGTTACATACAATCTGCACATGTACCCATGTGAGACAAAATAGGCTTGAGAAAGCCATACAAGACATCACTATGACTCAGAAAACTATGGGAAGACCATCTCTTTGACATCCTCATGATGGTCCATGGTTTTGAACTGATGCCAAACTCAGTAGTCTGCGATGGTGTCTGTCTACTCTATGGTGACATCTTTCTAGAAATGAACTCTTGCCTCTGTATCATCTGGGTACACTTGTTAAATTATGGTATGTTCTATGCTTATAGCAGTTTACTTATTTTTCTTCTTATTAGCCACAGATTAGCAATCACATATACATTAAGTAAAGTGAAGATAGAACATTAAATGATCAACAAAAAACAAGCCAAGATAAGAGACACAAGATGTGGTGGCTAGCTAGGGACAAACCCCAATGTGGGGAAACCCTTTGATCAAATCTTCTTTTATCTTCAATAGTTCAGCAGAGAGAAATAGTACAAAATCTAAATTCTGTAATTTTATTTCAGCAACAACAAACCCTAGATCAGCAAAGTCAAAATTGGTTGAACTAGCTGAAATTGACCTCTAAAATGCTTGGTCAATTTTCGATCAACTTGTCCTTGAACATCCTAAAGAAACAACCCTTGAACAACCCCAAAAGTACAGTCAATTTGTATATTTTTGAAGTCAACTGCAGTCCTAAACTAGGGTAGTCGACACCAATCAAACTAGAGGTTAGATCACCTCTATTTTTATGCCAAGAATTGCGGCCTACCTAGGAGAGGCAACCACACCCAATCCGCACTTTTGGCTGGTCAACGCTTGGTCAATGTTGTTCAAAGAAATGACCTGTTTCCCTAGCATCCTTCTTTCTGTGTCTTCTTTGCCCTAAGATGTCTTCCTTTCAGCCACACGTGTGAGAGAAAGAGGGTCCTTTTATGCATAAGAGAGAGAGATAGAGAAGATGAGTGAATTGAATTGTCCAAATGAGGAGAATGTTCCTTGTATTTATATGCAAACGTTGAGGATGAATAAACATGACCGTTGGGCTTCTGAGCCTACATAAGTTTGTTGGTCGACCTCGAAAATTTGTCCACAATCAAAATAAATTCATATCTCCATAAATACCTATCAAAATCGGATGATATTTAGATCAATCCTACACCTCTCAATGAGAGGAATCTAGGAAAAATATCAGAAGCCATAAATAAGGTGATCCACATGGAGTTTTTCCCTAGTTTCCAATTTTAACACTCCCTCTCAACTAGGGAGAATTTCTTCTACAACCTATCAGACTGTTGCTACTATCCATCCATCAAATGCACTATCATGTATAGCTTGACCCCACTCTGCTCGGCTCTGCTTTGCTCTGCCCGAACTATGAAGAAGAAAAAATGATCAAGGATGTATCATACCATCCTCTACTGACCTGAAGTCAATCTCAGAGTGTGAACCACCCTCACTGATCCCATTTCAATATCGTTGATCCCATATCAATGGAGTTCATCCTAGCATAGGGAGTATAGTAGATACAGTGATGCATCCATCGATAGTACTACTATGGTCCCTATCCTCATTTCCCTGGTCATTGATCAGATGAGAGGTACTTCCCATGAGTCCTAGACTGCATGGGTAGGATGCCTCTATAGTAGAACTAATCATCTTATTCGTAGGAGAATGAATCATCTTGTCTAGTGGATGCAATGGAGAACTAATCATCCTAGCCTACGGGAGAACTAATCATCCTATTTCATAGTTGCCACGGAGAACGAATCATCCTAGCCCACAAGAGAACTGATCATCCTATTCCATAGTTGTGACGGGGTGTCATAGGGGAAGGTTAAACCTTTACCATGTACAAAGTGCACCACTAGAGTATGGTGAGTCACCCTATGGTCACATGTCGGTCCAAGAAGTACCCCACGCCCCCCTGGAGCTCCCAGAGCTCAATACATCATACTCTACCCTCATAAGAGGGTTTCTGAATGACACCAAATCGTTCTCCAAAAGTCAGGAATTTGACCTTTCCTACGGGCTTTGACAAAATGTCTACGACCTGTTCATCTGTACTGATATGTTGGAGCCTTATTGCTCCTTGCAACACCATATCTCAAATATAGTGGTACCTGATATCGATATTCTTGGAGCGATCATGAAATACATGATTTTATGATAAATGGATCCCACCGTGGTTGTCACACAGAATCATGGTGGTATCCAATGTAAATCCAAACAGCTCAATGAAGAGCTTTTGCAACCAGACTATTGGTACTATTTTATTGCCATTCTTTTCTTCTAAAAATCCATCATCTATCTATCATTTTCCTCCATAAGCCCTCATAGTCCATTGAAATTTATTAATGAAGTATTATAAATTGTTATTTTACATTAAATTTAATTTATGGATTTTTATGTTAAAAATTGGAAATTTTCAACAAAATTATGGGATGTCATGACTTCCTATAATTGGTTTATGATGTGACACGTGGCATGGCAGGAAAATCGGAACAGAAGATAAGGACGTGATCTAGGATGTACATACATGGTGGAAAATCTATTTAGCATCGAATCTGGAGCTCCTAAATACATGGTCAATGCTGATCAAACCGAGCCTTTTTGGTTGTAAAAGCAGCAAAATCTCAAGTTACCTAAACCGATTTCGTTTTGTTTTAGAAATCAGTTAGGATTAGAAAAAAACGACCCTAGCCTTTTTAATTGTAAAAGAAGAAACATCTGAAGCGATAATGCATGTACGTTTGGATGTAAATTGTAATAACTAGGAGGAATGCTATAAAAAATAAAGGAGGAGATTAGACAAGAGCAGACTTAAGACTGCGTATTTCAGAACTCTATTTTGCATGTAATCGATTTCTAGAACTTAATCATAGGCAGTGTTTCATCAATTATAGTGTTTATGTGTTAACTTTTTCATCACTTGAAGCTTTCTAAGTGTGTCATCGAAGCGTGGAAGGGCCCTACGTGAAGATTGGTACACTTTCGTTTCATTTTCATGGTCATTAGACTTCAGATCTGAATAGCATTTTATGTCATTTGATTGCTTGTGAGTTTATCAATTTGATTAGAAGTTCTTACGAGTGTTATTGTATGATTCATGGTGATATCTTGAAAATTCAATTGCTAAATTATTGAACAAGGTCTTGTAAAAGATTTAATTGAACATTGAATTTCAAAGTATTTCTATGGACTTGGTTTTCATCAATTTGATTTTTAGTATGCTTAGTGTGTTACCTTCAAAGAGTTTTTGTGAATGATATCCTTGTAAGAGGATTGAAAACTCAGACTAGTAACACTTTGTTTTCTTAGAACAATTTATTAAATTAGGTGATATAAGTGTTTGAATTATGAAAGGAAACATATCTCAATCTCTTGTAAAAGAGTGTTGTATCTTGTCACAATAGACACTTATTTAGATAGATGAGATCCTTTTAGGTCTATAGATTTTAAACACATGCCTCTAAGTTTACCTACCTTGGTTGACATTAAATTTAGTCTAATCTAGCACCCTCGATTGGTCACTACACAGACTGCCTCACAAGAGGCCATACTAGCAGCAATGTACTTTGCCTCGGCAGTGGTCAAAGCCACCGACTTCTACTTCCTGCTCATCCAGGGTATTGAGGCATATCCCAAAGAGAAGGAACACCCAAAAGTGCTCTTTCGGTCCACCACATTGCCTACCGAATCAGCATCAGTATATCCAAGTAGTCTCACATCTCCGGTAGTGTATCTGAACTCGTGAGTGATTGTGCCACGAAGATATCTCAACAGATTCTTGGCAAAAATCCAATTTCAGTGGTGAGGCTCAACCATATGTTGACTCAATTTGTTGACTGCAAAGCATATATCCAGATGGGAGTTCACCAAGAACATTAATGCTTTGACGAGTTGACGATACTCGATAGTATTTCATAAAATAGGTTCGACAGCACTACCACTTAACTTCTTGAAGTCAAGCTCCATCGGGGCAGTTATGGGCTTGCAGCCCACCATGTTGAATCTCTCCAATATATTCATCACATATTTTCCTTGATATAGGAAAATCTGCCCTGGTTTCTACCAGACTTCCAGTCCTAGGAAATAGCGCATAAGTCCTAGGTCTTTCATCTCGAACTCAGAAGCGATCTCCCTCTTACATTCGTGAACGAGAGGGTCTACACCTGTTAGAAAGAGGTCGTCAACATAGAACACCAGTATGAGAGGCTTGTAATCTATAACCTTACATTAAAGGTTATCATCTGCTTCACTCCTAGTGAATCCCAGCTTCATCAAGTAGCTATCGATCCTCTCATACCATGCTCAGGGTGCTTGCTTTAGCCCATAGAAGGCCTTATTCAGCCTGCAGACATGAGATTCTCGATCATAAATTTAAAATCCTTCGGGTTGCTCCACATAGACCTCCTCTTTGATTGAACCATGTAAGAACGCAGTCTTGACATCCATCTGATGTATGTTCCATCTTTCGGAAGTAGCAAAGGCTATGATCGAGTGGATGGCGGTATATCGAGAAACAGGTGCAAATATCCCGTCATAGTATATACTTCCTTTTGGGAGAAGCCACGAGTGACAAAATGAGACTTATACTTTTCCACACTTCCATCAACTGCGTTCTCTATCTTGTAAAGCCATTTTGAAGTGACAAGTGCTTTGTCCTAGGGTTTGGGGACCACATCCCAAACATCGTTTTTTATAATGGACTCATATCCATCAGTCATAGCATCCTTCCATACTTGATTCTTGACAGTATCTATGAATGACAAAGGCTCATTTTGGATGATCGTGCTCATGATGGTCAGGTCTCCCTGATATCTATTACGCTTCTTACTTTTACGGAAGGATCCTTTGGGTGCAATGTGTCCTTCAACATCATCAAGTGTCCCCCTATGCCATGAAGGCCTCTTCATAGAAGAGGAAGGATCTTGTAGATTAGGATCAATAGGATCCATAGGTTCTTCCACATCGGGCATCATCTCATCTTCAATTTCCTTTAGTTCCCCAGTGTTAGCTTCTTTAGATCCCCTTAAATTAGGAAGATTGCCTACTTTGCTAAGAGCCATATCTTCGTCAAAGGTTACATCATGAATAATCTCAACTTCCCTTTGACCAACTACAAAGATTTTATAGCCCTTAGTATTTTCGCTATAGCCCATGAAGATTCCTTTCTTTCCACATGCACCCAATTTATTGCTTTTCTCTTTTAGCACATGAAAATATATAGGGCTTCCAAAAATTCTAAAATGAGATACTTCAAGTTTCTTACCGTGAACATTTCTTCAGGAGTCTTGGAACCTAATTCTTGATGAGGGCATTGGTTTTGTACATATACAATGGTATTTGTAGCTTCGGCCCATACAAACTTTGGAAGTCTTGATCATGGAGCATAGCACAGACAACTTCCACAATTGTATGATTCTTCCTTTCTGCCACACCATTCTACTCAGGAGTATATGGTGTAGCAATCTCCCTCTTAATGCCAACCTCTTTACAAAAGTCATGAAACTCATTAGGTTCATATTCAATCCCATTTTTAGTTCTTAACATATTGATCTTATTTCCAGTTTGATTTTCGATCAAGGCTTTGAAGTGTCGAAACTAGGAGAACACTACATCCTTATTTTTCAAGAAGTATATACAAGTCTTGTGAGAATAATCATATATAAAAGTGAGGCAATATAAATATCCTCCCAAGGAGTTCATAGGCATCATACCGGATACATCTAAGTGAGCCAACTGCAATATATCAGAGGTCTTGCTTTGGCTTGATGGGAATGGTCCCCCTTTGAGCTTTCCTTCAGCACATCCTAGACATACACCTTCTTGGAACTTGAGCATCCTAGTCACCATTTTTCTTACATCGGGTAGAGCTTTAAAATGAAGGTGAGAAAACCTCTGATGTCATATTTTGGACTGAGGAGATGTGTCACAAGACATGACACCCAAAAAACTTCCTCCATCCTGATATAGTGAATCAACTTGAAACCCAAGAGGAAAAGCATCTTTAAAGTTCCTTTTCCATACACGTACCTTGCCATCACTAAAAGCCACCTTGTAGCCTTTGTCTTCCATTGTCGAAATGGACACCAGGTTCTTTTTGAGATCAGGTACATATAATACATCTTGTAAGTGGATGGTATTACCCTGATTCAATTGAAGAGTGACATTTCCTATGCCTTTCATGGGATATTTTGAATTTTCTCCAAGAACAATTTCTAGGTTGGTTTCTTTCTCTCTCAGATTATAGAGTGCTTATTTGTAACCAATGAAGTTCCTTGAGGCACCACTGTCAATAAGCCAATTTCCTAGCAAGTCCGAGGGAGCAGTAGTAGATAGAGAAGTTGGTAGATAATATTCTTCTTGCTTATTGTTAACAATGTTAGATTCATACCTAGAATTTCTTGCCTTCTTGAATGGTTGTCCTCTTCCTTGATTTCCAGCACTTCTTTTACATTTTCCATTTGACCTTCCATTCCTTTGATTGCCTTACGAGGGATTTTGATCATCGTGCCAGTTGTTAGTGTCGGTCTTGAGTCCTCCATCGGTGATCAAAATCTCTTTGCATGTGCATAGGTAGGTGTCTCATTAGTATCAGTTTTGCATCCCATTAGGCATGCCATAAAACTGATGGAGGAGCGGGTCCTTGTTCCCTTCTTGGCTTTGCTGGATCAGATCATATCATTTAAATGAGCTTGTGTTACACTTGTTTTATTTTTGTCTTGAAAT